>BQNB010000966.1:73199-150795 GCA_026074375.1 Tanacetum coccineum
TTGGGGCTTATAGAGGCCTATGACTTCATAACCTCCCGAGCGTACAAACTGAGAATTAATTTAATAAGCCGGACATTATTTTATAAGCCTTTGGCTATTTTAAAGCACTCCAAACTAACCAATAAGCCCCTATAAACCCCTCCCCAAACACAACCAACAAGTTTTCCAAAACTAAATTTGGAAAAAGTTCCAAGATGCAACAGCTTCATTTCCGCAACAAATTATTTTGTGTTGAATCTATTAAAAATCTCCTTTGACAAGTTAAGAACTTGCATGAATTGACGATTGCTAGGCCTCGAAGTTGTTTCTTTTTTACTTAAACAACATCCAAAGCTAGAAACAAACAACGTAACACTCATCTCCACTTATATTCTATATATAATCAAAAGAAAAGTAAAACCACGCCGTTTTCGTCGTTTCGCTACAGTGCTACAATGCTTTGGCTTATTGGGCTTGCCGACAAATTTGAGTCACCGACCCATTTTGACTTTTTTTTCTTTAGTAAGGTAATATTAAAAAAAATTGTTGCTTTGAACAAAATAAGAAAAAAATTTATAAAAGTACTGAATTTATTCGGGTTATAAAAAAATTAACTCGCGACATTTTTAAGGCCAAAAAAAATTGCAAAAGTGCTGATTGATTTATTCAGAGTTAAAAAAAACTCCCGCGACATGAGGCGCAACACATAAGCCCTACTATTAAAAAACTAATTTATTAAACATGAGACTCCCGACACCTTGTATATGGTCTTTTTCAATATTTGAAGGTGATTTTAAGCAACTCATCTATGCAAAGATTGTGTGCTGCTACTTTGAGTCAACTAAAGACTATAATGCCCTCAGGTCATACATTTTAGAAGGATGTTTTGTAAAATACGAAAATACATCAATTTTCTATTGTATGTGGACAAGACAAATGTGCCGAAAGATGTCGTCCCTTCCACAATTGTCTATTATTCCAAATACCTTTGAATTGTTGAGTTGCTAGTATGGCAACTAACAAATACAATTTGAACAGTATTATCGACTATGTGGATGGTCTGGGGAGAGTGCCAATGCGTGGCACAATGTGTATAAGATGCTGACTGTAAACCTCCCTCCCAAACAACCTTTTTTCCACTTTCCTTTCAACCCCTTTTATAGCATTGTACTAACTATCACTACAACATTTGCCACTATCCCTAGGGACAAATCTGGGGTTTCCCGGGCGACTTGTAGCTGGGGATACATTTCCCGGGCGACATTGTCGCACGGGATAAGTGTGACGCAAAGGCTTGCGAATGGTATTCCTTCCCTGGAGCGACAATTAATTTTCCGAGCAGACACAGCCGGGACCACATTAGTTTAGTCAATAAATTTAAGTGCCACGAGCGGGGATGGTTTTCCCGGGTGACGTGTCGCCCGGGAAACCAAAATTAATTAATTAATATGGCATAATCCCGGGCGGCATGTCGCCCGGGAAAGGGTTAAAAGTAAGTTTATTAAATAATTATTGTTAAGAATCTCCGGGCAACATGTCGCCCGAGATGATGTAAAATAATTTTATTAAATAATTTATTACAATTCTAAATCCGGGCGACATGTCGCGACGGGAAAGATTTTTAATATTTATTTTTAAATGTTTGATAAGCTTTAACAAATTTTATTAAGAGTTATCACAGGGCGATCTATTGTCGCCTGGGGATATGTCTTCAATTTTTTTTTGTACGAGCCTGCACAACAGACGATTTTTCAGATTTTTCTAGTATTTTTCACTGGGAAAAAATCTACAAATACCTCAATACATGATATAAAATTAAGAATCTCTCCCATTTACACTACCCACACTTGTAACCCAAACCACAATTATATTGTCATCGCATTTGATATAATAATGCTAAATACGCTCCACAAAATCAGAGATAAACTACAATATAATATAAAAAACGGTGGTCGACTGAAGTCACAAACTGTTCAATTTTCAGCCAAGGTTATACAATTCATACTTTTCACATAGATAATACTGTTCTTAAAAAGTTCACGGGGAAACAAATACTTCACATTAGGGTCGGAAAAGATTTAGTCTAGTATATATTGTAAGATTTGAGTATGTAACATGTGTAACATTATGACACATGTAGTTAGTGAGGACAAGATGCAGAAGCTGACGAGCTCACCGATTCACACTTAAACCTAAATACCCCCCCCCGCACCCTTCCATATATACGATGATTTGTTTAATAACGAAGTAAAAGCACGTACGGTAGCCTACTAGCTTGATCGATGATTAGTCACAGATCCTCATCATTACTCCTGGCTCATCATCCCCGAACTGCCACTCCAGTTGCCAACCCGTACTCAGGCTGTGACTCAAGCTGATTAAGCATTGAGAAAACTTATCGTCACCCTAAATAACCTCTTCCCTTTCTCCATATGAACATTGTTCACTTGTTTCGTGAGCAGCTTCTCCCTTTTTTTGAGCATTGCGATATCGGTGGAGTTCATGTGCTTTGAGATGGGGTAGGGAATGACCGTGCCCTGTATTGGCAAAAACACGTCCCGTCCAACAACTCTGTGGGAATGTGCCCCCGCTGCTTACCCCACCAGCGATTACATGGCATGATCTCATCCTCAGTGTAGGGCCACACCCTTGGGGGTGTTGGGGATCTAGACCCTGTAGCTTCAGTCATTCTCATCCTTTTGTAGTCACAAAAAAATATGATAGTGTATTTATTAGTCGGGTCAATACAGTTATTTCGAGACAAATCATTAAAGTGCGTGTATTGGAACCAAAACTTACATAATGAGATTTTGTCTCGGGGTTCTTAAGAATACGCTATTCTGCCAACGTAGGTGTGTCTAAGATAGAAGGAGTGTGGATCAGCGAGGGTACTCTCTAGTAGCTGAGGTCTCACATTGCACATTCCCTACACGTAGTTAAGATGAAACAAATTTAAAAATGACAATCAACATCAAAACTAAGCATCATTTAATTATATATATTATATATTTATATTATATATAATATAAATATTTATATATTATAGTATATATATTATGTTTATTACATGCTTATTCGGAGGGCATTCAGGCAATAGACCGGGATCCCTATCGGCATACGACCTTGCTCTTTGCCCTGGTTTTTTTGTTTATTTTGGGCAGCTCGGGTAAGGTTCTTTCGGGATCATTCAAATATTGAATGCAGCGTCATCAAATCTACCATCTGAAATGTACGAGGGAAAGTACGAAGTCTATGTCGCTCCCATGTCATAAGTGTCTCGTCCTCTTCAGGGACACCACATTTCTTTTTTGAGAGCAGCAGCTCTTCTTGTCATTGTAGATCTTTTGCATGGTATTGCTGGAGCTCCCTCGCGTAGTAATTAGTGGCCAGCTTTAGTGGTCGGATTTACATGTGGGGACGCAAGTCAATACTAGGTCTCCAATCATATACAGAACATAAGACAGAGTATTTAGAGATATAATTTATATTTTATCTAAAATTTTTATTTTATTTATGAATGATATAAATAAAATAAACTAATTCTAGATAAAATATACACAATTAAAGAAATGAACTACGATAATGAAATATAAACATAAAGGATATAAAATAACTTACCCCAATATTTGCCACGACCCCCGCTTCTGCTCCGGCGGCATTTCGCGACTAAGAAGGGTAGATGCACTTTTCCAAGGGGGCAATCTTATCCTAACGTGCCTCTCCTGATGGTTTGTTGCCTCCAATGAGCCGCATGGTCAACGAGAGGCATGAGGTCTCTCGTGTCGTTACCTCAAACCAGTTTCGGGACGGGGCCAATCTGTATCCGTGATGCCTTTATAAAGTTGGTTAGGATCCGGGCAGGTATGCAGCCTGCTTCCGACTTCTCATGCAAACCCAAATGAGGCTTTCGGGTGCTATTTTGTTCACTCTGTGATTGTTTGCTCCTTACTGTAAAATCAGTGAGTGACAAAGTCATAAAAATTCAAGGCAAGCAAATTCCAAGAATCAAGTTTATGCAATAATCCAGAAATTCTTACCTCGATTGCCTAAGCAAACCCCCATCTAGTAGTACGTGGGTACTGATATGGAGGGTGGAGATCATTCTCCGCCACCGTCACCGCCGTGACCTCGTGCTTGACATCAGCTGGACATCTGTACAAAGTAGCAATTAGGATAACATATAGAAATTCATGAACAAAAATAATAATAAGCATGCCTTAATCTTAATTCGATACACATCGCAAAATAAATATACACATTAGAACAATCCACAACAATTTCATTCATTCATTCAAAATAAGCGTATTTTACAAGTTACAACTAAAGATCAATCTTCTTCTTCACTAGAATAAACAACATTTACACCATCATCAATATCAAAATGTTTGAAGAGCGGTCTTTCATCATCAGAATCATGCTAAATCATGTGGATTGGGGTCTTAAGCTCATCAATTAATATCATCCGTCTTCATTATCAAACATTCAATGATAGGCGTGTGTCGCGTCAATCATCTATTGATTGACCATCTATATGCAAGGCCGCAATTTCCAAGTCATTCAAACTAGTAGAAAGTGCGAGATCAGATGAGTTGTCAACATGTATAACATATTAGGCCATCTCTACCACATTGAACCCCCGTTCAATAAACTTTTTATGACTCACCATGTTCGTAACGAACTTCCAACCGACGTGGTCGTAGGGCAATATCTTCAAGGTAGAAGCATTGCTATCGTTTGTATTTGTGTTGCTGTTTGAGAATGTATTGATCTTTTTAAAACGCCCCCCACCCCCCCCCCCCCACCCTACGTTTTTTTTCCTTGATTTTGTGTTATGTTGTTTCTAATGACAAAATTTTGGAATACATCTTTGATGCTTAGTGGCGAAACACTTAACTCGGAACAACACTGTTTTGAAAGACAAATATGAAAACTCAGAGGATTTGTTCAAGCTGACCATAATACATTTTTTCGTCCGGACCAGGCGAACAAATGCCGCTGTCATGTTTTGAGTTTGTGCGAAGTTCATCGATTGGAATGTGGCTGTGCTATGACAAACCTCACACGTTGGATCTACACTAAGAGTTGCTGAGATTGGAGTCTGTTGATGGTCCAACAATGCTTAAAGCGAATAACTCGCCCATGCTTTCGTTAAACAAGCTGGGTCTATTGTTTACGTGGCAGTTGACGGATCTATGAAGAAGATAGGATCAGATAGAGAACACAAAATATGATGTCGTTATTTTTACAGTTAAATACACATAATATGTTTAAGTTTACCTGCTTCCCAAACTAGCCGGGGAATTCTTCTTTCAGGTCTTTGTTAGGAAATTCACTGAAAAATGTTCTTGTGTTTAAAATATGTCGTCCAAAAAGATAAGTTTAAGAAAAAGCACCTACTTAAAGTTAGTGACGAGTCTAGATTGTCAGTGTAGTCAGGTAATTTTAAGTAGTTCACTCAGTTCTAGTTTCACTTTTACTAGTTTCAAAATAAAAACAACGTAAATCTTGAAATTGGGCCCGGTAAAGTTCGTGTCAGATTTCACAGGGACTGTTGTGAAGTACATACCATATCACTTTCTTCAATTCTTGGTGTCAAGTATAGAATAACCTGACGTAAACCATTCGATTTTCATCAGTGATTTGAACACACTGAGAATGTCACGTTTGGAGTGAGCGGAAGAATACATTATGTCAGGCGATGAATTTTCATTTGGTATCATCCCGAATAATAATGTGAATGAAAGTCATGCTTCTCTGAAACGATAAACCTCCGCAATCGAACCTTCTGGCGAGTTAGGCTTTAGCTTCGTCCATCATATCTTTCAAATGGATACATACAAACGGGGCAGAATTAGGGCCCGCCAATATATAACCTCTAGAGGTAAATGGATAACCAAGTGAATCATAATGTCAAAGAAAGCTAGGGACGGATATATGAGCTCGAGATTGCATAGAATATCAGATCACCTTTGCTCTGAGCTTTCAACCTGTCATTCCACATCAAAGTTTGAGGAGATTTGCTTAATGAATAATAACATTGCTCGATTAGTGGTTTTGCAACGTCCTAGGGGCATCTGTATTGCCTGAAGTCCAGTAAGGAAGAAAACGTTGCATATTCATTTGGCTAAGTTGTCATGGAGACTTCAGGACCCGATTATTGCTATCGTTATCAACGGTGACTTTGTGATTAAAGTTGGATCAAACCCAATATGGTAGTTTAACTATATGGATAAACTGACAATAGTGTTTTACTGTTCTGCATGGTGTGAAAGATATAGAAGCATGAGGCTTACTCGTGCACTTCTCGTTTTTGTTTACGCCGAGCCTAAGCCATTCGATTGCCCAGGCTTTTCAATTCTTGTCTTGCCTTGGCGATGGTGTTTTAGATTTGTCATTACATTAAACAAAGTGTTCAAGATACTATCACAACATATTTTTTCGATATGCTATCTTTATGACATCAAATTGTGTTTAGTGTATGAAAAGACCAATACTCAAGCTCGTAAAAAATAGATCGTTTAGTCCAGTTTAGCTCGACAAGAACATTGCGTTTTATCTTCACACCCCCGAACCTGGGATGTTTACCCTTCACACGCGTGGGCAATCTAGCAAGTTGAGTCATGATTGACATCCGTAAATTCTCCTAGGGAGGATCTCCGTTTTCGGTTTCAAACATTGATTCATAAGTGACCTCCTCTCATTTTGTGGGTGAGGTTTTGAGTCTCCTGGCGGGTATGCATCCTGCCCGCTCTCCTGCCACCCAAATTGGGTTTTCGGGTGCCCTTACCTACAAAATCAAGTGAGTGATAAAGTTATAAAAATTCAAGGCAAGCAACGTCTATAGTCTCGACAGGAAAATCATTGATAGTCCATAAAACCATCGCTCTCATATTGAACTTAAGGCCTGTAGCAACGTCTATAGTCTCGACACCTGGCTTTGCCTATAAATCCTTTACGTCATCAATCAACGGCCTCAAGTAAACATCAATGTCCTTGCCTGGGGATTTAGGGCCAGGAATTAACAACGTCAGCATGAAAGAACTCTTTTTCATACATAACCACGAAGGCATATTGTATGTTGTCAATATCACCGGCTACATGCTGTAAGACTGACTAAGGTTACTGAACGGATTGAAACCATCAGCAGTCAACCCTAATCGAACATTTCTTGGTTCTCCAGCAAAATCAGGATACTTGGTGTCAAAGTCCTTCCATGCTCTACCATCAACCAGGTGTTGCATCTTATCGGGCTCCGTACACTTTTTAGTAGCATTCCAAGTCATTTCTGTTGTAGTGTGACTAGACTTGTACAAACGTTGTAGTTTAGGAAAGATCAAAAAGTAATGCAACACCTTCTTAGGAACTTTTTTCCCTAGTGTGTTACTGTCTTTCCATCTACTCGTGTTACACACTGGACAAAAATGCACATCTTTGTTAGCATCGCCCCGAAATAATAAGCAATCATTTACAAAAGCATGTATCGACTCATACCCTAACCTGATCGTTTTAAATGTCTTCTTTATTGCATAGTATGACGGTGGGAGCTTGTATCCTTTAGCGGTGGGAAATATATTTTAGAAAAACTCTAGCATTTCATTGAATATAGAATTAGCTTGAGTCGGGTCTTTACTTGTCTCACCAATATCTCCTTGAGTTGGCTTATTTTGTTCATTATTCAGAGGAATATAGCTAAGATCATTAAGGCACGCTGTCATATAACTCTTCAAACTCGTTACGTTTAGCTTGAGTCGGTTCATTACTTGTCTCACCAATATCTCCTTGAGTTGGCTCATTTTGTTCATTATTCGGAGGAATATAGCTAAGATCATTAAGTAACGCTATCATGTCACTCATCTGAGGTTGTCTTGTGTTATCTATTACTAGCGGTGGCAGAGGAAGATCCAGTTCACCGTGGTGAACCTATGTTTTATAACCTGGGTCCCACCTATATCTCGTAATGTGTTTGGAAGGTTTTCGATGGATACCCACAATACTGTTCGACAAGACTTGCATGGACATTTTATATTCCCGACACTATTCATTAACGGCTTGCAATTCTTATCAATTACCATAACTGCGTTTTAACGATACAATTAGTTATTATATGCAACTTAATTAAACACATTCAAATGAGGAATACGAGATGTTTTGTTCACCTAGTGCAACTATGGAAGGCAATCCTAACCCACTCTTTGAATGATTCGTCTCATATATGAATGCGTATAATCGATTTACTATTTGAGAAAATTTCGGCAGCATTTCCCCTCAACTCCCCAAATATGTGTATTAAAGATATATTCGTAGGAGTAAAGGAGTAACACTGTCGAAATCATCTCAAATGTAAACAATTTTACGCATTTCATATCAAGATGAGATAAACATTCAAAAAGCAGTCCCAAACAGGGGACTTTCCGAAATTAATTTCTAATAAATTAATTTCGGACGGGTTTTCTATAGGATGATTAATTTCAGACAGGTATTATCCGAAATTAATCACTAAAATCCTAAAATATTCCTAATGTAAATTAATCACTTAAGAATATGCGGATTATAAGGAATCCAAACAACCCTTTAATGCTTATAAGCTGTTTAAAAATAGCTGGTATGTTGGATTTGCTTATAAACTTAATAAGTTGTTTATAAAGCATAAGCCAAACAACCTTAATACTTATAAGTTGTTTAAATACAACTTATTAAGCATAAGCTGTTTAAAAACAACTTATAGTGTTTAAAAATTAGGCTTATAAGCATTAAAGGATTGTTTGGATTTGCTTATAAACATATATATTCCCCGACTACACGTACAATTCATAAACTAATACCACGAAAACATCCATATTAGCAAACTACTACAACCGTCCATAATAAGTGTCCACTTAAAATTTTCAAAGTCTTTGTTATTGAATTTTGATCATCATAAATATTTGTATTTGTGTTTATAATACTAATAAAAGTTAATATGATCTAGACTCGTTTTTAATAAATTTTCATGGTATATTTTCATCAAGTTTTATTACACACAAATAAAATATTTACTGGTCAAAGTTTAGATAAAAAAGACTAAAAAAAGTCCAAGTGGACACTTATTATGGGACGGAGGGAGTATAAACTTTCCCCGACGACATGTCCGCGGGGATACTAAAAGGATACAAAAGTTAAAACATACCTTCTGTGGCAGGCTCGGCTCGTTCTCGCCCTTGGCTCGTTCTCGGCTGTCAACTGCCAAACAAAAAAAAATTAACACAATTTTATAATTAACACCAAATTATACCAAACCTTATCATAATTAAACAAAACCTTATCATAATAAATAAAATTAAAAAAAAATTACAACCAAACCTGTGGTCTCGGCTACTGTTACAAGAATGTCACCACCAACAATTAGAGGGTTAGAAAAAGAAGTAGAAGAATTATCATATAGAGGGTTTAGAAAAGAATTATGGTTTAGAGGAGGAGGAGGTGGTGGCGGTATTGTGCTCGTGTGAGTGGCGGTGGTGAGTGGTGGTGGGTTATGTGGTGAGTGGTGGTGGTGGTGGGTTGTATGGTGGTGGTGCCGGAGGTGGTGGTGGGTGAGAGGTGGAGGTGCTGCTGTTAAAATTGCCAAGAGTTGTTTTTTGTATGTTTTACGTTTTGTGTAACCTCCTGTAAACTCAGATCTGATTTTGCTACCAGATGAATCTCGGGCGACATGTCGCTCGGGATAATTACAACTTTGTCATTTAGCGCAAAATGGCGCCATAACAAAAATTTTGGATGGCTGATTCGCAAAATAGTACGTATATATATAAAACAACTCAAATGCAAATCTCAACCAAATGCTCTTAACAAAGGCAAAAGGTCAAAAGTTACACAAAGATAAAATATATAAGAATCAATAATAAAAAGATTCCGGAAGAGATATTCCCGGGTCGTATGTCCCAACGAGGCTGCAATTACGCACCCCCTTTTACAAAAGTAAAACCGTAATATTGTTAACTTATTCATCATCTCCTTTAATATTTACCTGCGTGAAATCAAAGGGTAAATTAAAATTGAGGACGTGGCTTATTAATTCGGATACCAAGCTATGATTTGGCAAAAGAAAACGACACATGGGCTCTCATTGGCCAATTCTCACAAGGAGTGACACGCGGGACATGAAAGAAACACAAGGTGAATGGATAATTTGCACTATAATGAGTGCAAAAAAGAAGCTCACAAGGCCTGACACACAGAATGCCACGCTGGCAATCCGTGTGCTCCTCAATCTAATCCAACGGCTCAAAGATGGAATCCAATGATTGCTAAGATTCAAAGGATAGGATTGATGGGAGCATATAACAGACTAAGGACCTAATAGCTTCATCGAGGCCTATAAATAGAAGCCTTCATCACTCACAAGAGATATATCTAGGAGTAGTTTAAAATTAGTTAAAATAATTAGAATTTAGCTTAAAATGTAATTTACTTAATTATTAATGTAAATTCTTTTTTATTTGTTTTTCAATAATTTGTAATTTGCTTTGAATATCAATAAAATTTTAGTTTACTCAATAAAATTTGTTCTTGCTTATATGTTTCACCTGTTTACAAAAGCTTTATTAAACTGTTCTATAAGCTTTCAAACTACTCATAAGCTTGTAAACAAGCTTATCTCTAGCTCATCTAAGTCTTTAAGCTTGGATTTGAGGTCAATAAAGCCTTATCGACTATAACTTATATATCAGCTTAAATAACTAAGCTGATGGAATGACAAGCTTTTTTTTTTTTTTTGGGAAAGGTAAACTATAAAATGATGAGCTTCCAGGACCCCTACCAGCTTATCCAAGGATAAGCTGGAGCTTGTAGAGTAGCTCCATGAGCTTGTCTAGCCTTTGTTAAGCTAAGGCTTATTATAAGTTACTATTTCTATTTCTGTCTTAATTTTCAGCTTATAATTTGCTTATTCTGCTTACCTGCTAGCTTATTTGTGCTTAAATCTATCTCATTGTGCTTATTAATCATGTTTGATCATCTGTTTTCAGCATTTGTAGTATAGATCGTAGTTTTTCATATTTTGTCTTATAAATCATTAAAAATCCAAAAATATTTAGCATAATGAGTAGTTGTTAGATTCTAGCTTATTTGATTGTTAGTATAAGCTCATAAGATCTATTTTTGGCTGTTTGTTATCTGGTATTGAACTTTTGTTCACTAAATCTCTATTTCATAAGCCTAAATGGATTTCAATGATTTTAAAGGAGTGTTTGGCACAACAATATTAACCACAAGTTAATATTATTGTTGGCCATTTGGTCTTTTGAAATTAGTACTAATCTCTTAAATAAGTTGTTAAAACAAGTTTTTTTTAAGCTAGATTAGTTTCAAACAAGTTTTCATTAGAAGATTTAACATAAGTTTAATTCTGTCAAATGTTACTTGGATATAAGCCTTAGGAGATTCTATAACTTCTAAGCTTTCCTTGAATCTTAGTTTTTTGTTTTAAAAGAGTAGAATGGTTTTTCTTAGTCCTTCACTTTTGTCTAAATAGATTATGTCAAAATTGTGCCACAATACATCAGCATTTCTATAATACAAAAACAGCCAAATTCAAGTTTAAATTTTTCCAATATGTTAAAAAGGTAAATTTTAAGTTTTTGATCTTAGTGCACAACTAGTTATAGGCTAATCTAGAAAATAGGGCTTATTATAGCTTAAAACAGCTTAGTTTCTTATCTGTTTAAGCTTTATTTAGTCCTTTGTTTTTTCAATAAATTCTAAAAAGACCAAAAATATTTTCCTCTATCTGCATTAGCCTTTTCATAGAGCTTTTTCCAATAAGATTTGATTTTCAAACCTTATTCCAAAAGTTGTTTTGAAAGCTTTTAGGTGTAGAGTAAGGCTGTCATACGCCCATTTCCCCACAAGGATCCAAGAGCCTTGAGCTAAAAATAGACTCAAAGGTCCCTAGGCAGGGACTATTGTCTCAAATTTTGTAAGTGCATATAGAATTTTTATAGCTTATTGACTTAAATTTTTGTCTAAATTCTATATTAGCAAGTTAATTAGGTTAGAATTAAATATTCCTTAGCTTGTTTAGTTCAGTTATAGCTTATTTTAGCTTTTCATCAAAAAAAAAAAAATTTCCCCAAAAAAATAAAAAAATTTTAATCAGTAGCTGAGTAGCTTTTTCATATGGCTTTTCTTGCTTAACTGTTTTCAAAATGAATTTGTTTGTCACATACTAAGGAGACATATTAGCTCTGCTTATAAGCCGGTAAAAGTTTCTGGCCAAGAGATCCACTTATACGCTTAATTTTAAAGCTCAAAGTCCGCTATGGAACTGTTTGGTTTGTAGTTTTCATATAAAGCTTTATTAGGATTTTTCAGTTCTTATTTTGTTTCTTTCCTTATTTCTTTCTAAACCTGCTTATTAATTTTGACTAGGTAAGTATAGCTTATTTTGTCACGCCTAGCTTATTTCTACTTGTTAAGTTCTAAAATTCTATAAAAAGCCAAAAATAAGTAGTTAAGTAGTTCTGTCATTTCTTAAGCAATTTCCATGCCACTTTATTAGGCTTTATCAGCTTTAAGTGTTTTATTAAAAGTGATAGTTTTTTAGGCTTATTTCCAACTTTCTTTTATAACCATTTTCAGAAATTATAAAAAAGAGTAATGTGAAATCGGGGTTAGCAAAGGCTCGAACCCCCGACCTCAACACCCTCAACCCTTATAAACGTCTCACACAACACCTCACTACCAACATGCCCTGGGGTCTTTTTCATTATACATTTACAAAATTTATTATTTGAATACGTTTTCTTCCTTTTAGCTTATAAGCTGTTTTAAGCTTATTACACAGCTTATTCGATAAGCTGTATAATCAAGCTCATTTTTCCTAGGTCTCTTTTAGTGCAAGCTATTTTTTGTAATTTTTTTTTTAGAATTTTATAATTTAGTTAGTATTTTTAAACATTTATTTTTATTAAAAACTTTAAAAATTCATAAAAAATAGAAAAATAATCAAAAAAATGTAAATCTTTTTTTTGTAAATTTTCTTTTAGCTTAAAGTTTTTAGGAAAATTAGTTTTGCTTTCGTAGGGTTAAAATTGCAAAATTTTAATTTTTAAATAACAGGATTCGTTTCCGTTCTCGTTTTTCATGTTTTTAAGCTCATTTCAACTCCGTTTTTGTTCTAGTTTTTTTTAAACTTACTTTTTAGTCAATTAGAGTCTATTTAAAAAGAAAAATTCAATTTAGGTTTAATTTTGGAAATTTAGGGTTTTTAACTGCCATTTAAGGTTCCCGTTTTGCGTTTTTAGTTAAAGTTTAATTTCCCGTTATTTGTTTTCGTGCTTAATTGTTATCATTTGCTTATTTTAATTTATAGAAGTAGATAATCAAATCAATCTTTTTTTTCCAATTCAAATCATTGTCCGAACAACAAACGTGGTCTCAATTTCACAAATCATTGGGGAATAACAACCCGAGAATTATACTTCCCGGTTAATATACGTATTATTATATATTATCGTGTGAATTTTCTAACTCCCTTTTTCCTCAACGGTAGTTTGGGAATTTCATATTTTATTATATTTTATTATTATGTGTGTTGATTTACTAGCAATCACTGATACGTCTACTTATCTTCTTCAGTTCTTAGAAGACTAAGCTAGATTCATATGTTTAATGTTTTGGGTTCTCTAGGTTTAAACTTATATTGAAGTAAGTGCTATCTTACTATGTTTAGCAAGACCCGATTATTAAAAAACTATAATCGTAAATAGATGCTATCCTAGCTAGAGTTATAAAATAAATTGTTAATGGCAAGTAATAAGCAACTTACTTTCTCATTTATTCATTTATTAGATATAAACTTAAAAAGTGACCAAAATACACATCAAGAACTTTCAAATTGTAGGTTCATTGTTATACGTTGCTTATTGTCTTTTACACACAACCCTGACCACACCTGTTAGTTGAATACGTGAGTTTTTTATTTTTTTTATTTTAAGTTAATTACATGAAGTTGAATGTTTCAAAATATTTATCAAACTTTGTCACACAACAACATTTACCACTATCCTCAGAGAAAAATTCGTTGATTCCTGGGCGATTGTCGTCAGGGATACTTTTCCTCGGCGACATGTCCGCCCGGATAAGATCGACACTGAAAAACTCGAAAGGGACAATCCGTTCCCCCTGGCGATTACCAGGCCTACATAGTTTCAGGTCAAACTAATTAGGAAAGTCCACTGTGTATGGTCTTTCCTTCTTCGGGCGACATGTCGCCCGCGATAATGATGTTATAAAATGACTAATTTATATTTATGCTTGATTAATTAATTAATTAATTACGTAGAATCCTGGGCGACATGTCGCCCGAGAAAGTATTTCAAATAAATTGACTTGTCAACGTTAGAAATATTTTTTGTCGTTGAGTGATACCTTTTTCCCCGGCGACATGTCGCCCGAAGATATGCCTTCAATAAATTTTTTGTTTAACTCATCCCCGCGCTCTGACAATGTCGCCCGGATAAGACCTCAAATGTTTTTCCGTGCTGCCTCACGGTAGGACCTATTTCCAGATTTTTTCCGAGAAAAAATTCTACCAATACTCCAGACATGTATAAACCAATTAAGAATCTACCAATACAATTACAACTTGTACAAAACATAATATACTATCAACGCTTTTAGAATATAGAAAAGCGAAAATACGTCCAAAATCCGAATAAACACAATATAGTCTACAAAACGGGTGACGAAGTCACAAAACTTGCATTATCTGCAAGATACAAGTCAATATTCACCTAGATAACATGTTCTAAACGTACGGGGAAACAAATATCACATAGAGTCCCATATAATGACAGTCAAGCCACAAAATAGCATATACTACCATAACATCGATCCTAACTATCCCGTCCTCATCCACACCACCTCAGTCGCCGTCCTCACAGCATCCCGGCTCATCATCCCCACAAACCCGCCACTCCTCATGCTGCACCTCACCCTACTCAGGCTGTGATCAAGCTACTAAAGCACCCTGAAAACTTGTCGCACTCCTAAATAACTTCATAGAACATGTTTCACTCTGGGTTCGTAGCCCTCTCTCTCATTTTTGAGCTTAGTCGACATTGAAAAGGTGCGTTCATGGATACGTAGGGCGCGGAATAACCTGACCATGTCCCAAGCAAAACCCTACCAACTACCAGGACTGGCCCACCAGCAGGCTTGCACTGCGAAAATGACCATGATCTCATCGTCGGTGTAGGGCACACCTGAGGGGGTGTTAGAGCCTAGACCCTGTAGCCTGAACATCTCATCCTATGTAGTCATAAAAATACAAGATATTTAATATATTAGTCGGGTTACTACATTATTTCTCAACAAATTATTAAAGTGTGTGTTTTGAAACAAAACTTACATATAGAGCTTTGTCCTCAGGGTTCAAGAATACGCCACCAACAGTATGTGTCAAGAAGAAGGTATGGATCAGCGACATGTACTCTCGAGTAGCTCAGCTCTCCATCTGCATACACACACGTATATAAGATGAAACAAATTAAAAACGATAAATCACAACACACCAAAGCGTTGATTATATATATATATATATATATATATATATATATATATAAATATGTATATATATATATATATATATGTAATAATCTGTATGTATATAATTTATAATATATATATAGATATAAATATATATATATATGTTATTTATATGAGATATATATATAGTATGTAAATATATAATGTATGTAATATAGGGTAGTATGTATCATATATGTATGTGTATGTATAAATAATTAATATGTATATATATGTATATATGTATATATATGTTATGTATATATGTATATATATGTATATATGTATATATATGTATATATATATATAGGTATGAAATGTATTATTATGTATAATAATATTATAATGTTTATTAATACATGCATATCTCGAAGGGCGCAAAATAGACCCGGGATCCTTGTCGGCAATCACCATGTCACTTTTCCTTGGTTTTTTTATTTAGAGCAGCCCGGGAAAGGTTCTTGGGATCATTCCAAAAGGCAATCTGCGCATCCTAATCTACCTCAGAAATGTGTGAGGGACGTCTGCGTCTGATGCGCTCCGACTAACGTCGTAAGTCCCGTCCTGTCAGGAACCCAATACCTTTCCTTGAGAGCAACCTTCTTGCCATTGTAGATCTTTTGCTGATGCTGCTGATGCCGCTCGTAGATTTGGCGGCCACGATCGTATTCATTGGGGACCCAAGTCAAACTGGTCTGCAATAATATCCAACAAGACAAGTTAAGGAAATAATTTAAATATATAACTTAAATATGTTTCTTTATTTATATGATATAAATAAATAAACAAAATTAGATAAATATACACAATTAAATAAATAAACACGATAATGAAATAAACATAAAAGGATAATGAAATAACTTACCCCAATCTTTGCCACGACCCCCGCCTTCCTCTCCGACGGCATTTGGTGCCAAGAAGGGTAGTGCAACGGCAACTCCCTAACGAGCTCCTTGAGGTAGTTAGACCAATGAACCGCATGGTCATCGAGAGGCATCAAGTTATCTCTGTCGCCAAACTTAAAACTTGATCGGGACGGGGCCATTTTTATCCGTGATGGCCTTTAACATGAGGTTTTGAGTCTCCTGGCGGGTATGCATCCTGCCCGCTCTCCTGTCACCCAAATTGGGTTTACAGATGGAGTGTCTTCATTACATGTAGGGCATGCCTTGTAACCTTGCCCACTCCACCCAGACAAACTACTTCGAGCAGGAAAATCATTGATGGTCCATAGAACCATCGCTCTCATATTGAACTTAAGGCCTGTAGCAACGTCTATAGTCTCGACACCTGGCTTTGCCCATAAAACCTTTAGGTCATCAATCAACGGCCTCAAGTACACATCAATGTCCTTGCCCGGGGATTTAGGGCCAGGAATTAACAACGTCAGCATAAAAGAACTCTCTTTCATACATAACCACGGAGGCAGATTGTATGTTGTCAGTATCACCGGCCACATGCTGTAAGACTGACTAAGGTTGCCGAACGGATTGAAACCATCAGCAGCCAACCCTAATCGAACATTTCTTGGTTCTGCAGCAAAATCCAAATACTTGGTGTCAAAGTCCTTCCATGCTCTACCATCAACCGGGTGTTGCATCTTACCGGGCTCCGTACACTTTCCAGTAGCATGCCAAGTCATTTCCTTTGCAGTGTGACTAGACTTGTACAAACGTTGTAGTCTAGGAATGATCGGAAAGTAACGCAACACCTTCTTAGGAACTTTCTTCCCCGGTGTGTTACTGTCTTTCCATCTACTAGTGTTACACACCGGACAGAAATGCACATCTTTGTTAGCGTCGCCCCGAAACAAGAAGCAATCGTTTACACAAGCATGTATCGACTCATACCCTAACCCGATTGTTTTAAATGTCTTCTTTATTGCATAGTATGATGGTGGGAGCTTGTATCCTTTAGCGGTGGGAAATACATTTTGGAAAAACTCTAGCATTTCATTGAATATAGAATCAGTCAATTTACCTTTAACCTTAAAATAGGTAAACTTTGCCATAAAGTCTAATCGAGTCACATGGTCACAACCGGGGTACAGCTCCTCGTTGGCACTGGCATATAACTCTTCGAACTCGTTACGTTTAGCTTGAGTCGGGTCGTTACTTGTCTCACCAATATCTCCTTGAGTTGGCTCATTTTGTTCATTATTCAGAGGAATATAGCTAAGATCATTAAGGCACGCTGTCATGTCACTCATCTGAGGTTGTCTTGTGTTATCTATTACTGGTGGTGGCGGAGGAAGATCCGGTTCACCGTGGTGAATCCATGTTTTATAACTTGGGTCAAACCCATACTTCGAAATGTGGTCTGAAAGGTGTTTGATGGATACCCACAATACTAGACGACAAGACTTGCATGGACATCTTATATTCCCGGCACTATCCACTAACGGCTTGCAATCATCGACGAATTTCTTAAGACCGGTATAAAATGCTTTTTCATGTTTCCCTAAACTTGTCCAACTCTTATCAATTACCATAACTGCGTTTTAACGATACAATTAGTTATTATATGCAACTTAATTAAACACATTCAAACGAGGAATACGAGATGTTTTGTTCACCTAGTGCAACTATGGAAGGCAATCCTAACCCACTCTTTGAATGATTCGTCTCATATATGAATGCGTATAATCGATTTACTATTTGAGAAAATTTCGGCAGAGTAAAGGAGAAACACTGTCGAAATCATCTCAAATAGTAAACCAATTATAAGCATTCATATCCCAAATGAGACGAAACATTCAAAAAGCAGTCCCAAACAGGGGACTTTCCGAAATTAATTTCTAATAAATTAATTTCGGACGGGTTTTCTATAGGATGATTAATTTCAGACGGGTATTTTCCGAAATTAATCACTAAAATCCTAAAATATTCCTAATATAAATTAATCACTTAAGAATATGCGGATTATAAGAAAATCCAAACAACCGTTTAATGCTTATAAGCTGTTTAAAAACAGCTTATAAGCTGTTTAAAAATAGCTTATAAGCATTAAAGGGTTGTTTGGATTTGCTTATAAACATAATAAGTTGTTTATAAGCAAATCCAAACAACCCTTAATACTTATAAGTTGTTTAAAAACAACTTATAAGCATAAGCTGTTTAAAAACAGCTTATAAGCATTAAAGGGTTGTTTGGATTTGCTTATAAACATATATATTCCCCGACTACACGTACAATTCATAAACTAATACCACGAAAACACATATTAGCAACTACTACCTCCGTCCTATAATAAGTGTCCACTTGAAATTTTGAAAGTCTTTGTTATTGAATTTTGACCATAAATATTTGTATTTGTGTTATATAATACTTAATAAAAGTTATATGAATAGATTCGGTTTTTAAATGAATTTTCAATGGTATAATTTTCATCAAGTATTATATAACACAAATAAAAATATTTATGGTCAAAGTTAGATAAAAAAGACTAAAAAAAGTCCAAGTGGACACTTATTATGGGACAGAGGGAGTATAAACTTTCCCCGGCGACATGTCCCCAGGGATACTAAAAGGATAAAAAAGTTAAAACATACCTTCTGTGGCAGGCTCGGCTCGTTCTCGCCCTTGGCTCGTTCTCGGTTGTCAACTGCCAAACAAAAAAAAATTAACACAATTTTATAATTAACACCAAATTATACCAAACCTTATCATAATTAAACAAAACCTTATCATAATAAATAAAATTAAAAAAAAATTACAACCAAACCTGTGGTCTCGGCTACTGTTACAAGAATGTCACCACCAACAATTAGAGGGTTAGAAAAAGAAGTAGAAGAATTATCATATAGAGTTTTTTTTTTTTTTTTTTTTTTTTTTTTTTTTTTTTTATTTTTTTTTCTTTTTTTTTTTTTTTTTTTTTTTTTTTTTTTTTTTTTTTTTTTTTTTTTTTTTTTTTTTTTTTTTTTTTTTTTTTTTTTTTTTTTTTTTTTTTTTTTTTTTTTTTTTTTTTTTTTTTTTTTTTTTTTTTTTTTTTTTTTTTTTTTTTTTTTTTTTTTTTTTTTTTTTTTTTTGGTTTTCTGTCTTTTTGATGATATCCACTTCCTGCACAATACAAATGCAAAACAAACATATATTTGGCAGTTTTTGTCTGTTTTTGGTCATTTAAGCTCGTTTTTAGAGGTAAAAGATATGTGTAATTAAGCACTTATCAATGGCCTTTTTAGCAAATATAAAAACGTTTCCCGGGCGACATGTCGCCCGGGAAAGAGTTTATTAAAAAATTATAAAGTTTTATAAATATATCAAAACTATAATTTTTACTAAAAGTTTTCCCGGGCGTCATGTCGCCCGGGAATGGTTTTATTAAAAAAAATTATACTGTCTTTTATAAATATATTAAAAACTGTATAATTTTTTAATAAACTCTTTCCCGGGCCACATATCGCCTGGGAAGGCTTTTATTAATTTTTTTTACAGTTTTTAATAATTAATATTTAAAAAATATATTTATATACTTTTGTTTTTATAAATAAAATTTATATAAATAATAACTTTAAACAAACATGGTATATTTTATAAAATATACAATTATTTTTTTATAAAATAAATATTTATTATTTATAATTATTTTTATAAAATATATAATTATTATTTATAATTATGTATTATAATTTTTTTAAGTATGAACGTATCTCACACGCGCATGCCTCAACAACACTGATCGAACACCTAAAATTTTCATCGGCTCAATTGTTAGTGTTTTTGGAGCACAAACAAAAACACTGCTCAGTTTTTGTTCGTAAGCTACTACATTTTGGTAAATATTTCATCCTTGTTATTTTTCTCATACCTTAAACCCTTGTTTACATTAACAAACCATTTTGTATTGTGTTTGTAACAGGTATCGTTGTACATTAGATGTTCAACGGATGAGTCGATATGTTATCGTTGTACATTAGATATTCAATGGATGAGTCAATATGTTATCGTTGTACATTAGATATTCAACGGATGAGTCGATATGTTATCGTTGTACATTAGATGTTCAACGAATGAGTCGATATGTTATCGTTACACATTAGATGTTCAACGGAGGAGTCGATATGTTATCGTTGCACGTTAGATGTCCAACGGATGAGTCGATATGCTATCATTATAATGATGATAGTCATATCAAAGGTGGCAAAACTACTTAGAAATCACCCATAAGTAGCTAGAATATGATAAGTAAGTGTCTCAATCTCCGGTGAATTATTTTCTTCTTGATCTTCCTCTTCGCGATGATTGTCTGCTATCGTTACACATTAAATGTCCGACGAATGAGTCAATATGATATCGTTACACATTAGATGTCCAAGGGATGAGTCGATATGCTATCGTTGTACATTAGATGTCCAAGGGATGAGTCGATATGCTATCGTTGTACATTAGATGTCCAACGGATGAGTCGATATGTTATCGTTGTACATTAGATGTTTAACGGATGAGTCGATATGCTATCGTTGCACATTAGATGTCCAACGGATGAGTCGATATGTTATCGTTACACATTAGATATCCAACGGATGAGTCGATATGCTATCGTTGTACATTAGATGTCCAACGGATGATTCGATAGGTTATCGTTGTACATTAGAAGTTCAACGGATGAGTCGATATGCTATCGTTGTACATTATATGTCTAACGGATGAGTCGATATGTTATCGTTGTACATTAGATGTTCAACGGATGAGTTGATATGCTATCTTTGTACATTAGATGTCCAACGGATGAGTCAATAAGTTATCGTTACACATTAGATGTCCAACGGATAAGTCGATATGCTATCGTTGTACATTAGATGTCTAACGGATGCGTCGATATGTTATCGTTATACATTAGGTGTCCAATGGATGAGTCGATATGCTATCGTTGTACATTAGATGTCCAACGGATGAGTCGATATGTTATCGTTGTATATTAGATGTCCAACGGATGAGTCAATATGCTATCGTTGTACATTAGATGTTCAACGGATGAGTCGATATGTTATCGTTACACATTAGATGTCTAACGGATGAGTCGATATGCTATCATTGTACTTTAGATGTCTAACGAATGAGTCGATATGTTATCGTTGTACATTAGATGTTCAACGGATTAGTGGATATGTTATCGTTACACATTAGATGTCCAACGGATGAGTCGATATGCTATCGTTGTACATGAGATGTCCAACGGATGAGTCGATATGTTATCGTTGTACATTAGATGTCCAACGGATGAGTCGATATGCTATCGTTGTACATTAGATGTTTAACGGATGAGTCGATATGTTATCGTTACACATTAGATGTCCAACAGATGAGTCGATATGCTATCGTTGTACATTAGATGTCCAACCGATGAGTCGATATGTTATCGTTGTACATTAGATGTTTAACAGATGAGTCAATATGCTATCGTTGTACATTAGATGTCCAACGGATGAGTCGATATGTTATCGTTGTTCATTAGATGTTCAACGGATGAGTCGATATATTATCGTTGTACATTAGATGTTCAACGAATGACTCAATATGCTATCTTTGTACATTAGATGTCCAACGGATCAGTCGATATGTTATCGTTACACATTAGATGTCCAACGAATGAGTCGATATGCATCGTTGTACTTTAGATGTCTAACGGATGAGTCAATATGTTATCGTTGTACATTAGATGTTCAACGGATGAGTGGATATGTAATCATTACACATTAGATGCCAACGGATGAGTCGATATGCTATCGTTGTACATTAGATGTCCAATGGATGAGTCGATATGCTATCGTTGTACATTAGATGTCCAACGAATGAGTCGATATGCTATCGTTGTACATTAGATGTTCAACGGATGAGTCGATATGTTATCGTTACACATTAGATGTCCAACAAGTGAGTCGATATGCTATCGTGGTACATTAGATGTCCAACCGATGAGTCGATATGTTATCGTTGTACATTAGATGTTCAATGGATGAGTCGATATGCTATCGTTGTACATTAGATGTCCAACGGATGAGTCGATATGTTATCGTTATACATTAGATGTTCAACGGATGAGTCGATATGTTATCGTTGTACATTAGATGTTTAACGGATGAGTCAATATGCTATCGTTGTACATTAGATGTCCAACGGATGAGTCGATATGTTATCGTTGTACATTAGATGTTCAACGGATGAGTCGATATGCTATCGTTGTACATTAGATGTCCAACGGATGAGTCGATATGTTATCGTTGTACATTAGATGTTCAACGGATGAGTCGATATGCTATCGTTGTACATTAGATGTCCAACGGATGAGTCGATATGTTATCGTTACACATTAGATGTCCAACGGATGAGTCGATATGCTATCGTTGTACATTAGATGTCCAACGGATGAGTCGATATGTTATCGTTGTACATTAGATGTTTAACGGATGAGTCGATATGCTATCGTTGTACATTAGATGTCCAACGGATGAGTCGATATGTTATCATTGTACATTAGATGTTCAACGGATGAGTCAATATGCTATCTTTGTACATTAGATGTCCAACGGATGAGTCGATATGTTATCGTTACACATTAGATGTCCAACGGATGAGTCGATATGCTATCGTTGTACATTAGATGTCTAACGGATGAGTCGATATGTTATCGTTGTACATTAGATGTTCAACGGATGAGTCGATATGCTATCGTTACACATTAGATGTCCAACGGATGAGTCGATATGCTATCGTTGTACATTAGATGTCCAACGGATGAGTCGATATGTTATCGTTGTACATTAGATGTTCAACGGATGAGTCGATATGCTATCGTTGTACATTAGATGTTCAACGGATGAGTCGATATGTTATCGTTACACATTAGATGTCCAACGGATGAGTCGATATGCTATCGTTGTACATTAGATGTCTAACGGATGAGTCGATATGTTATCGTTGTACATTAGATGTTCAACGGATGAGTCGATATGCTATCGTTGTACATTAGATGTCCAACGGATGAGTCGATATGTTATCGTTGTACATTAGATGTTCAACGGATGAGTTGATATGTTATCGTTGTACATTAGATCCAAAATTTCGACCAATTCCTCCTGTAGCCCTATACTCACGCCAAAAACTCCCGCCAAATACTCCTGCCAAAAAATCCCTCCAAATACTCCCGCCAAATACTCCCGTCAAATACTCCCTCTAAAAAACTATGTTTTTACCATAAAAGCAGATATTATCCTCACAATCACCCACAAATCACACACATTCTTACCATCACAACCACAAACATATCACACTGTCATTATGGTGAAGATGGTGCCATATGAAGCTTTTGCGTGTCCTTGTGGAGCCGGAGATGTAGTTTTGCGAGAATCGTATAAACCTAAAACCCGTGGTAAACTATGCTATGAATGTCCACGATCAAAGGTGAACAATCACATGCTTTTTTTGTGTAATATATAAATAATGTGGTTAGTTGTTAAAACTTATTATCTTTACTCTTTAACAGCCTCGCGAAAACACTTTCGGATGTAAATTTTTTGTGTGGAAGGAGGAACGAGTCCGTCTACTGGTTGGTTCTCCCGGAGCTTCAACGACTCCAATTTATTCTCCAGGATCTTCATCGACTCCAATTTATTCTCCAGGATCTTCAACACCTCCACACTATTCTCCAGGAGCTTCAACACCTCAAAGCTATTCTCCGAGAACTTTAAGAAATGCAGAGTACTCAAACTGCAAGCACTTGCTTGATAAGATAACGGTACTCGAGGCAACGGTGGATATGTATATGCATCCGGAACAACACACAGTTAATTCAGCCACACTATTTCACGAGGTTTACAATAACATGAGAAAACTTGATTTGAAGTAGTTTGTCATTTGGAATGTAATTCGTATGCTTTAAGCGTCGTTTGTAAGTCTCGTATGATTATCGTTCTAATATGTTTATGTGTCTGTTTGTAAGTTACTTGTGTTACTACAAGTGGTATGTATAATATTTAACTAAATGAAAATGTTTGTTTTTGTGTTACATGACGAATGTGCATCTTAAAAAAGTATACGGTATATCATGTTCAATTATAGAAGGGTAGTGCATATCCTGACCGAACCGAGAAAACGGAATTTTTTATATATTTTATAAAATATATAATTATAAAATATATTTTATAAACAATAATGATTTAAAAGCTGAATTAAATTTTTTAATAAAATAAATAATCCCAGGCGACATGTCGCCCGGGAAACGTGAGCGGGAAAAATTACCGCCAGGAGTTTCGTTAAATTTTTTATAATAAATTTTAATTAAAAGTTTCCCGGGCGACATGTCGCCCGGGATACTCTAACGCACTTTAATTAACACTAATCACTACGCTTAATCATTCACGTGAATTAAATTTTTTTCATAAAAGCTTTCCCGGGCGACATGTCGTTTGAGAAAGTGAGCGGGAAAAATTGCCACAAAGATTTTCGTTTATTTTTTTGGTCAAATTTTAACCAAGCTTTCCCGTTGCCCGGGAAACTCTCTTCAACTTTGACTAAAAAATCTATCAGAATTGGTGCCACGTCGGACGGACTTTTGTCGTTTAGTGGTGTTTCCCGGGCGACAAATGTTGCCCGGGAAACAATCGTCACCTGTTCTACTTTTTCTTGTAGTGTTGTTTTGTTATTTATTTGTAGCGACATTTGCATTAAAGTTAGCAAGAAGCAAGATAAAAGAAAGTGACAAAGATAGAGCTAGAGCGTTCCGAGGGTTAATAAATCACTCGACCTAGTTACATGCAAAACGTCTTCATAAGTTTATTGGAAAGCAACTCGAAAGAAAGAAGTTTTACTTCATCGAAGATCAAATTCTTGTTTAGTCTTTTAGACTTGAAAACAATTTCGTTTCTATTCCATCCTAGGATCCAAATAGCTAACCACTCTGTTCTATAAGGGGGAAAGATCGATTGGAAGATTTGCTAGGTCAATTTTATCAAATGGTAAAGTCGGTCCATGTTTGAACATCAAATGCAAGATGACCCATCATCAACCAAGATGTTTGTGGTTTCAGTTATCATTCGAGGCGTGAGATATTAGCTTGTATATACATGTTCCCAAAAGCTAAAAACATTAGGGGTAAATTGTCATGCAATTACTAAAATACATCAAAACCAACAAACTCTTCAAGCAAATATTTTTTTTCTGAGAACATATTTTATTGCAAGTTTCTATAGAGGAGTGGGATGTTAGGTGTACGACCCGGTACTTTAGTATTAGTTGTATTCCTAGATTGTAACGTATGTATTTCCAGATTCCTCATTCCAACTTGTCTCCTTTCAAATAGCATCTTTGGAACGGCATCTACTGTCTATCATCCATCAAACATTGTATGTCTCGCCAGAAAAGAGAATGTCGCTATAGATCGATCAAGATCAAAGTGTTGTCTAATATACCTAGCTAGGATTAGTACTGCTACAATGATAAATCAAGATTCTTCAACTTGACTTGAGTATGCACAGTTGAACATGATGATTTTTCCAAGTAGTTTTTTGAAATCAGAAACTTATATGACTATGCTAGTTTACGTGTTAAAAACCGTTAATGAAAATCATAGTTGAAAAACAATAACAAACTTGATTAGTATAACGGTTCAATAATAAAGAGAGAAAAATGTTTGACTTGTACCAAAATTGCTAGTTTTATACTTACTCGTATATTTATCACAGTTAAGTTATAAAATTTAATAATGGGTTAATGGCATATAATAGCAACATACTTTCCTATTTGAGCCATTATCAGATATGAACTCAAAAAAGTATCATAATACCCCTCCAACTTTATATGTTTTGTGCCGATATCAGCAACTTGACCATTTTTACTTACAAAATTCGCGTCATGTGACACATGTACATGTCATGTCCCATTTTTTAAAGCGTTAGGTTCCATGTCAGCCCCTAATACACACCGTTAGGTTGTCTTCCCCAATTAAAACACATATAACCCTAACACTAACACAGACAACCTAACAGTGTGTATTAGGGGATGACATGAAACCTAACGCTCTAAGAAAAGGGACATGACATGTACATGTGTCACATGACATGAATTTTGTAAGTAAAAATGGTCAAGTTGCTGATATCGGCACAAAACATATAAAGTTGGATGGGTATTGTGATACTTTTTTGAGTTCATATCTGATAATGGCTCAAATGAGAAAGTACGTTGCTATTATATGTCATTAACCCTTTAATAATTTATGACTTGTAACAAACTAAATGATTTTACTTGAGTGCTTGTTTATATTTAACGAGGCGTTCATACCCATGCGTTGCACCGGGCTTGTTTTTGTGAGAAAAATTGGACTTTTACTTGTGTGAAGCATCGTATAACTTCATACATGTGCGCTGCTCATAGGGTGTGAGTAAGTTTTTAGGGCGTAATGTTGATGTTCGGGTTTTGCTCATTGCGGTTTGTTTCAAAGTCTCGTCAGGGTCAAAAGTTACATTCCCGAGCGCAATCCTATTTGATTACGGGTTTCTCTAGTTCGTGAATTTGGGTATCGGTCAATTTGACTATCGATAAGATGTTAAAAAAACACGTTAGTTTAACTGTTTTAACTAACCATTGTTAAAACAAAACTTAGAGGTTTTAATAAGTTCTAAAATTTGTCTTTAAACTACTATTCATTAAAATAAACACTTCAAATTGAATTATAAATTTAACAAACAATCAAACACGTACTTCAAATTGAATTATAAATTTAACAAACAATCACACACGTACAACCATGCACATATGGATAACTGCATGCCAGAAAAATATATTTTTTTAGAAAGAAACAACATTTTATCATAAACAAAGCTAATGCAACCTCACATGCATGGCAAAATTCTAATCAAATTTAACTCAACTCAACTTCGGCCTTGTAAACATCTTGTGATTCTTTGTCATATGGCTAGCTTACTACTTAACTCCTCATCAGTCTGCGCTTTTTCTTTATCAACAAATTTCGTGCTCCTGTTGCATCGATGACTTCTTTGTAGACCTTTTATATAGACACAAATAGATGAATGTAGAAACATCTTGTTGATGTTTCGGTAAGTTGAAAGGGTCATAAACTTAAAATTTTAATTAGTTGTGACAAATGAAAACACGCACACTTTATATTTATGTTGATGGTTACATAAAATATATTATTTCATTTAATCTCAATTTATTTTATAATTTTATAAAAAAATTAAAGTCATTAAGACTCCGCAATAAATAACAGGACTCAATCTTTTATAATACGAGACGCTCATACCTGTGTGAATTAAAATCATACCACTTAGGCATTCAAAGAGTACAACTTAATCTGACCAAATATATTAAACTTGCATTAAAATAGAGTTAGTTTTGATCACAATCTCATATTCTCATTTATAGTAAGTTGACACTTACAAAAGCCATCGTCTAGTCATCTACGCTTATAGATAATGAGTTTGAGCTTTATTAAACTAAATCTACATGAGTGATCATAAATACAAACATCATTTTTATTTTGATTTAGTAATAACCGAGAAATGATACCCGTGCTTTGCACATGAAATTGTCTTCAAGTAAAAATTGATATTTGATATTCGTTTGAGGTAGCGTGATTTTTGTATTAAGGCTATATCACATATATTTAATAATAATTTATTATTGTTTGATTTAATTATTAAATATATCAAATATAAAACAAAAAAAACAATCGGGTATCTTGCAACATCGATTTTATTGTGATGCATGAATTGTGTTCTTGACAAAAAGAAGAATATTTAAACATGATACAATTTGGTGTCAAGTTAAAAAGTTAACGTGAAGCAAATTTGTGACACTCGTATCCGCAAGTTCACTTGACATTCATTATTGTTTGGTTTCACACATGTCGTGCGCAAAGAGAAAAATAAATCAAGCACTATATTATTATTGCATGTACAATAGATGATGTTTTTTTTTCAAATATGGCATGTTAATTGTTTCATGTACAATAAATTTTATAAACAATACATACATATATCTTAGAAAATGAAAGTTACATTAGACTTGACATATGAGAGTTAATGCTAACCTACAACATCTATCATCTTTCTTTTATTATACATTTCTTTTCATTGGGTTAAGAACCCACTCGTTTGCCTTGATAAATTGCAACCCTCAAATTCTTTACTCCTTTCTTTTCAAATCTTCTTTGTCATAAAATTTGGAGCATTGGAAGTTGGCTAAGGTTGTAAATATTATGATCATCACTTGCATAAAGAAGTCCTTGTTCTGAAGCAGCTGCAAAACAAAATATCATCATTCATAAGCTGTTATAAAAAGAAAATCTGCTTAAAAACCAAGAATTTAAAACCCTAATTCTTAGAATTTTATGAATTACATGTTAAACTTTGATGTACCTTGATTTGGATCGTCGATCCTCTTGCTTCTACACATCTGATTAGAAAAATATAACCGTCGGAAATTAGGCTACCCACTATGGCAGTCGGTCCCGACCTGCACTTTCCGGTGCCACATTAGCTTTCTCTCTCCAGCGACCTACAGGCAACCTTTTGCCACAATAAGGCGACCTTCATTTTTTTTCCAATTTTTTTAACAACAAAAACATTACAAATTTCACACTTATTAGTTATTTATATAAATAAAAAGACAATAAAACATACATCAAGAACCATGGTGTAAATTATATATTTATTAAAAAAAACCTTATCTTCTACCTCACCCACACAATACAAACTCTCACACGCACACACACATACACAAACACAGACAAAACACAAAACACACACAAACATAACGCAAAACACACACACAGATACAACACACAAACACACACATAAACAACAGACAAAAAAATAAGAAAAAGAAATCTCCCTTGACCGTTGTCGTGCAGGCGACAAAAATCGAAGTTTGTCTCTGGCGACCGACACCGCGACCGACTCTGGGACCGACCAGCCACTATGGCGGAATCGGTCGACCGAGCCATAGTGGGCAGCCTTATGAAAATGATATAAACTGATAGCTAGGATTAAAATTAATATTAATCCTAATAACGTCTAAAAAACACTAACATTTAAAAAGATGATATTAAACTTATCATTTTATTTAGACTAAAGTGCATCGTTGGTCTCTCAAGAATTCTATATTTGTGGGTTTAGTCACATTTACTGTTTCTGGGGGTTTAGTCACTGTAGTCTTGGAAACTCTCGCCCTTGGTCTTTTTTTCGTAATGACCGTTAGTTTTACTAAGGGTTAATAGACAAAGAAGTTACTATACTTTCCCAAAAAGTTCGCCTAAGTTACTCAACTTTCATTTTGTTCACTTAGGTTACTGAACTTATGAAACATGACATTTGGGGTTACTCAACTTGCAAAAATATACGTAAACATCATTGAACTTGTAAAAACATGACATTTATGTTACTTAACTTACCTAAAAATATATGTTCAGGTTGCTCGGATTAACATTGAAATTATGGGGGTGTATGTTTATCAAAAGTTCAGTAACCTAAGTAAACAAAATGAAAGTTGAGTAACTTAGGCGAACTTTTTAGGAAAGTATAGTAACTTCTTTGTCTATTAACCCTTTTACTAACCCAGTAGGGCACGTGCCTCAAGTGTGATTGGCAAAATCGTCATTTCACGTCGGAGAGTCTATAACAAGTTGTCTGCCAAATATCACAAACCTCAATAAACCTCGTATACATTATTTCATTCTGATCACATTTCTCATTTCAATATGTTGCCTAAAATTGCAAAATCGCAAGAATCGAACACATTATTTCATTTGATCTTATGGTAATGGTAGCACGTACATTTGGTTAGAATCAAACAAATAGTACCCTGATCTCACATTTAGGAGCTCTTTATGGTAAGCTTCGTTTAGGAGCATGTAGAGTATGAGTTAAAATTGATGTTTTAGGTTTTTACACACAATCAAATGACAATATGTTTACGCTAAAAACCATCACAATAGAGATTTTAACTCACCACCAGATGGTAGATATCTTATGCAGTAATAGATTGGTATGATTTAGTTGAGAGTGAATTTTTTTGATAAACGAGTATGATTCATTGTTAGAGGACTTAGTTTAAAGGATGGTAGGATTTTGTTCTTCCATTTTAGGATACCTGGAAAATCCATAGATGAAGGATTGGCACCACTAATGTTTGACGAAGATGTGCTTAGTCTGTTAAAGTATGTGTCTAGATATAGAGAAATTGAGGTGTACGTTGAAAATGGTGTTTCATCAGTTGAAAAATACACGATGGAAGTTACTTTGGGTAAGGGTGTGGTTATTGAGTAAATTGTGGAGGAGGATGATGTTGAGAATATAACTGAAGCTTCAACAAGTAAAGTAACACCATTGGGTAAAGGTAGTAATGAAAGTATTTATGGTTTATCTGATTCTGACTCAACTAACCACACCAAATTCCTTAAGGGCTTGGAGAGGGGATGTTTGGCTAGGGGAGGTCTTAAGTTCGAGACCCACCTGGGACTTTTACCCCTTCAGGCGGAATATGAGGAAGTACAGACGGGTTCAAGGTACAACATACTGCCCAATTGGATGTCACTGTTGGACTTGAACCACTAACAACTAACAAGCCGTTCTAAAAAAAAACTAACCACCCACCATGGTCTTCTGAAAGTATGAATAAAAAAAGCAACAAAAAAAATAAAGTGATGAATTTAAGTTCAGAAAACCTTTTATTTGAGATTGATCATGAGTTTGACTTAGATTTAAGTCAGGTACCTATAGAGAAAGCTGAACATGGGATAGAAGAGCCTGTGCAACATGAGTCTGATGGTGTAATGTATGACACTGATAATGATTATATACAAAATGTATCAAAGCACTCCAAAAAATAAAACCTCAAAACAACGTCAACATCCAAAAGCTCGATTCAAATTTTTGTCTCGGGTCACTCACCACCGATAAACTTTCAACCCCCAACATTTGTTTACGGAACACAAAACCAACAATATCTAACCACACAATACCAAAACCCACCATTCATTTTTTTAGAAAGGCAACAATTTTATAAAACCCCACCATTCATACCTCAACAACAAAATTTATATCAACCACAAATGTACCAACCGCACATGTATCAACTGCAAATGTACGGTTTTTTCATCTCAACAAAATATTAGCGGTTCTTCATCACAATATCCACCTATTTTTCTTATTCACCCATTCAATGTTGATGATTTGCCAATGTACGAACCTTAGTTTTCTCTGCCTGAACCCGTTAATGGGGACTCTCCCGTTGAAGAAGTTTCGCCACTAATGAAGAAGCCGTCAAAAAGACGTCTAAAAATGACGGCGTTGACCATCATAACGTTCCATGTACCACTGTAGTAGGAATTACATTGTGCAAAGTTTGAGTTCGTACGTCTGAAGATAGCGCCAAAGGTAATACGAAGAAAACCAATGGGTTTTGAATGTAGGTTTTAAAATACCTCGGGAAAGAAATGAAGGTATCCGGTGTTCGAATTTATGATTCGTTAAACGGGAAATGAAATGGTTTGCGTCCTAAAGTGGCTCAATTTTGCGGATGTTTTAAAATATTGTTGATCAGTTAAGTGGAATCCACCTCGAAAATATGTTGCGGATGAAACGAACGATCAAAGAGAAATATAATTCAGATTATTAGTTTATGTTTTTTATTTCGTAACTTTATATATTTAACTATAACATAGTAATGTTTTTTTAGTTATGAATAAAAGTATAATTTAGTTTTTAATTAAGTTTGTTAAAAAATGTTTGATATAGGTTTGATGATGATCATAATGAGTAAAAGGTGCTTGATTTGATGTTGTGCCGAATATTGATGTGAAGTAAGGAACTTGGTGATCATAATAGTCTAAGCGCATGACTTGTGTCTTATGTTTTCTTTTAGGGAGGTGATTTGAACACTTCACTTTTTGATTGACACACTCTAAAATATGTGATTTGACATTTATACCCCTACACCACTTTCTCCTTTTCACCCATTACTTCTATTAGCACAAGGGTATAAATGTCAAAACACATATTTTAGAGTGTGCCAATCAAAAAGTGGAGTGTGCAAATCACCTCCCTTTCTTTTATTCGAGTATCTTTGGCTATCTTGTGTAATCGTGTAGATAGGAACAACAATAAAATAATTTGATTTTGTTTATTGAGACGTGGATACCCTACTTTAACATACATTAATTAGCAATTGTATGTTCTTTAACCGTAATATATATAATCGGCTGAAAAGATCATTTCGCACAACATGACTTAATTAAATGGCAAAAAAGACTATACTTTGTCTATTTTCCTCTTTTGTTTTAGTCCTTTTAAATAAAGTTTACTGAAGACTAAAAAGAAATGACTTTAGACAATTTAAAGTATGTAGGTAAAGTTGCTCAATTTAGGTTATTCTTTACAGTAGTTAATATTAACACAATCGAATGGATTAAACGGAATTCACCACAAGGAGGGAGTAACCATGGACTGATAAAAAGTAGAGGAACTATTAAACTTATCATTAGGTTTATAACTTTAAATTAACAACTCAAAAACATAAAATGGGTATTTGCACGTAGAGTAGGTTGTCTACTTTCGAAAAGGCAGAGTTGGTGATTCACTTAATTATCTATCAAGTGAAATGATTGAAACTCTTGATAAAATCACCCAAGAAAAGTTTGATGGTTTAGATATCTCATTTTAATTAAGTATGTAATTTTGATTGTTTTATGTAATAAAATGTTATGAATAATTACCAAATATGTCATTGTGTGTATCAACTATTGTCTTAGCATTTGGTATAATAAACTTGTATCTTTGTCAATGTGTGTTGACTTTAATCTATAAGATTTGTTAACCAATTTAAAATTTCTAAAAGTGATGACTTCAGAATTCAAACTTTTAAAAAGATGATGGAAATTAGATGACTTTCAAAAGCTTAGTTTGGGTTCATAAGCTTGTATAATTTTGCTTAAATTTAATAAAAATATTGTTTTTGGCTTCCTTGCCAACTTATAACTTATTTTTCATGTTTTTTCCTGAAGGTAGCTTATCTGTCATGTTCAGTCATAATGAACTTACAAACCAGAAAATAAGTTGAAATAAAATTTGCTTATCAAATATAAGATGTGAATTGCGACGATGTTTGTAGCATTTAGAAACGTTTAAGATATAATGCTTGTTCGGTAATAAGTGTTCAACTTTTGAATTTTGTTTAAATGATCATATATAAAATATTCATCATATAGTAATCCAGTATGAGGGGGCTTTTGGTTCGATTGAAGAAATGAGAATGATAATAATAATGATAATGCAAAATAATGCAATGGCTATTCTATTATATATAATGTTGCTTGGTTGAAATGTGGGAAATGAAACTAGTTTGTTTTCTCAGTCAAAATCAACATGTAACAATAACTAAGATTAAATAAAATTGATAAAGATCAACTAGCAACAAGTTAGCGCTAAACAAAAAAAGTATTCATGTTCATATGTTTATATTAAAACTTTACCTATTGCCTCCGAACTAAAATAGAAGAACTAAACACCAAAGAAAAAAAAACAAATTAGTGCTGGTTTTGATTATGTTATTCCATACAGATCAATAATTTTACGCGGACGATGTCGTTATTATATCCGAATGGAATAGGTAAGAGATGGACAATATAATTCGGGTGTTGTAGGTTTTTTATCTTGCATCAGGTCTGAAATTAAATATTCCTAAATCTAACGTATATGGGATTGAAGTTTCTTCGGATGATATTGTTGATATGGCTCGTGCTACAGGGTGCACTTCAGGTACTATCCCCTTCATTTATCTTGGCTTGCCGATTGGTTCTAATATGAATTTGATAGCTAATTGGCAATCTCTGATTGATCGGTTTCATGGTAAATTGTCGTCATGAAAAGCCAATTTGTTGTCAATTGGCGGTAGATTAACGTTGATTAAAACTGTGTTGGGGAGTATTGGCATATACTATGTCAATTTTTAAATGTCCAGAATCCATTCTTAAAAATTTAGAATCTATTCGGGCTTCTTTCTTTTGGGGTGGTAGTGGGGACCGAAAGAAAATGGTGTGGGTAAAATGGGGTCATGTTATGACCTCTTTTGACAAAGGTTAGTGGCGGAGCCAGGACGAAAACCAAAGTGGTTCCCTTCTCTAGACGAGTCAAAAAAATTATTTCGGACCAAATCAACAAAAGAAACATGTCAATGGGCTGGATCGGGTTGGTTTAATTAACATGTAACGTCATATCAATGACAGTATATAAAAGTCCAACCTTTCAACAAAAAAACAAGTATATAAAAGCCTTCTTATATATACACTGTAATTTCTATCATGTAAAACTAAGTCAAATGTCAAAGGTGGAATATTCTATAGAGAATTCTTACATTGTTTACTAGTTAAGCATAACTAGGTTTGTAACCCGCACTCCGCTCCGGAGCACGAGGTTTTACGTCTATAACAGCGTTTGCAGAAATAACACTCTAAAAAGACATAAGTATTAGTTTTCGGGTCTTGTAACTCGACTATAAAGATTCAATTAACTATGAATATCTGTGATGCATTCAGCCTTCCGATGCTATGCTTGAGCCCGCTGATGCAATGCTTCAGCCCGCTGAAGTAATCTGTTAGCCAGCTGGTGCAATGCTTCATCCTGCCCTTCCAGTACTGTTTTAGTGAATATAAAATGAACACGACACTTAACATGGATGAACATTCTATGTTGTCGGGTCTTGTAACTCGACTTTAAAGATTCATTAACTATGAATATCTGTGATGCATTCTGTTGGATTATGGTAGTCGAAAGCACGAATACATTACGAATATATGTGAGCCTATTGGGGGCACACACGTTAATACACGGAGAACACGTTTATACTTCACGTTAATAATAAACCAAGGACTATAAATGAACAACACTCGAACCCAAGGGTGGCCGGTTTTCCTAATGAGGATCTAGAGGGGTGTTTGTTCGACTGGTGATTAAGGAGAACAAAAGAAAAACGAATTGTGATGGGACTAGGACTTGTATCCTAGTTGATTTTGGCTAGGGATAATGGGTTATAAATACCCATCACCCCATAGCTCATTCGATATAACATATCATTAAAAAACCTTCAACATCATTCGGTTTCTTTGTTCCTTCTTCCAGCCGATTGCAACAGAAAGTCATCAAGAGTTTGTGTGATTTTCGGTTCTAGTTTTTCACCACATTTGATTCTACTTTAAGGTGTAATCAATCATTACTTGTCTACTTCCTAGCTCAACATAACAAGTATATGTACGTGGTGATTGTGGGTTGAAGTTCGACAATCAAGAATCATATACAAAGGTGTTTGTTTAGTTCCTGTTCGAAAGCTAACAAAACTCCAAAGGGTATTCGGGTTTAGTTATTTCGGTCACAAGGAATTTCGGTTGTATTAGGGTTTTGTAAACTCTAATTCAGTTCTTGTTTATTCGGTTACTAGTTCAAGGGTTTTGCGTGGTATTCAGATATAAAACAAAGGTTGTTAGTTAGTGAAGTTAAGCCTAGCATAGCTTAGCGTGTTCGGTTGACGTGATTGTGTGAGCAACCGTAGAGGCTGCAAACTATGCTTGCTCAGGCTCCAACTTGGTAGGCAAAAAATGTGGCATTCTGCAAGTGGCCGAGCAGTAGTCAGGGATCTTAGTTTTTGCACCACCATTGGTTTCTGTGGGAGTCGGCATTTCTGGAATTTCCAGACGTTGATTCTCCGTCTGACCTGGAAATCAAATTGCAGTAAAAAAGTCAGCAAAAACAGGTCACATCTTTGGAAAAAAATTGCAAGACTTTTAGCAAATAGTAACTACCAAAAATACATTAAACTCGCCCCCATTTCACAACATTGCCTTTCCAGCTTTCAACATTTTTGCCTCAATACTATTGCCAAAGGCTGTCTTTAGAGCATCTGTCTCTCTTGCTTCTTTCCAGCTTTCAATATTTTTGCATCGCAACTGATCCGCCACTTCCCAAATTTTCGTTTGAACCCCGCTTAAAGTAAATATACGCCCAAAGTAAGCATTACCCAAACACCCCTTACTAACAACAAAGTTTGAGGAAAATAACTATGAACATAAGCCACTGATTACGTAGGATGCGTAATGCAATTAACACTAATCATCCATAACCAAAACTTAAGTTGGATCCATTTCGATATGGTAGCCAACCAACCTATTTTTCTAACGCTTGTGCAGTAAGATTCGTGATGTTTCATAAGCTCAATTAAATCATGTATCCAGTTTTAGTTTTCCGGGTGAGCCTACTGTGTCGTTAGCTTATCTAAAAAAGGTGAAGTTTTTTCCTTGTTTAAACTTAATACACATAAATAAGGCTACCTAAACAACCCCGTAATAAAAAAAAGTAGCCAAATAGCTCTTAACATTATGTTTTTCTATGAGATTGATTGGCAAATGACTATGCATCAGACCAAATGACTGAAACCTTGAACCTTTTCAGAACCAAGAATCAAAATGTAAATAATTAACTCATGTACTTTTTCATTCAATTCTAAAATGGTCTGATATTTAACCATTTTAGTTATTTAATTCCTTTGCGACATCTATTAATACGTAGCAAACAACATGTGTAAAGTTTTTGAAGTCCCATGATGGCAACGACAATAATACAAACAATATGTTCAACTTTTGACAGATAATAGAGGACATACCACTATTTTAAGGTCACATGATGGCAACGACACCATCAGAGAGTGTGCATTCATCCATTTTTACTTTCTTGATAAAACTATCAAATCCTTCGGTATTAAACGTGCCATCTCCTTGTATAAGGTGCGCGGAGCAGGTTATATGGCACCAATTAAGTCGAGTCACCACTGGATACATAGATAAAAGTCAATTAATTCAATATTTTAGACTCAACTTAATTTCTTTAAGATAAAAATTAACAGGAATGTTATGAGTCAACTATTACTCACCTGTCCACATGATGAGGCGGCAACTTTTTTTCATTCCCTAAACATCGCCCCACAATGTCGACAGGCGTGAACATTTTCCTAGGTAGGCGTGATCAAACAGCACCCCTGGAAAATGACAATGGAAGCATATAATTAGTATAACTTCACATATGATCGTTGAATTAGAAAAGTACCAAGAAACTCTTAATGTTGGATGCTGCTGGTTGCTGTTCATTTAGATCTCGTAAGTGGATAGGCTGCACATCTGTTGCAAGATAATGTGGGCCACCTACAATAAAAGAATAGGTGAGCTAATGTTGCATGTCAATAGATAATAGGCAACGGAAATCTACGAATACAATACCCACGATGATGAGCGGCTGTTTGACGTGTAAAGGTGCGAGCACCTGCACGGTTGATATGGTTCAACAGCATTGGAGATTCTTGATTGACCGGAAGCCGTTGACGACAACGTTAAATTCACGTCTACTGCATATGAATGCGGCTCCTTGTTTTTTAATACCAACTTGAACGATTATTATCGTGATAAACATTTGAATTAGTATTACCTGCATTGAGATACATTACCGAGCGACCATAAACAAACGTATAAGGAGAATGCGGTTACAAAATGTATGTGTTTTTCTTACAATTGGACATGATTGGAGATTCCTGATGAAGACATTTATGACGGTAATTAGCCTGTACCTGGCGTGCATGCGTGCGGTTCCTGAGTTCTTGATACCAACTTGAGTGCCTTTTGTCGTGGTAGACGTTTGGGTTTCCATCACCTGTATTAATATGCGTTACCCAGCAATTGTAAACAAAGCCGTAGTGAAAACATAGTTCAATGAACATACATATTGTTCTATAGATTGACGTCACCTATGGCAGCCGTGTATGGGCCACTAACCCAATATGAAAAACATAGCTTATCAAACTTCGTAGTCGTTTTATACATTTTTTGAAACACAAGACTGAATTTGCATGTAACTAAACATACTGAGCAGGCACTTCTCTTTTAGCTATAATTATAGATATTTTGTCACTTTTATTTGCGTTGACGATCGTTTTTTAATATGTATGAAGTCTCTTCTTACAATCCTAATGTTTAAATATAATCATTAAGAAAACGTAAGTACAGGTGTACCTAATATGTATGAAGCCTCATGCTCAACATTGCTATTTACGTAGTACCAACGCTTAAAAACAAATTTTACATTGGTGTAACGATTTCATTTTTGGTAATCGCATTCATGATAATACACATGTTCCCGTTTGGGTTTCAGAAGATTAGTGCACTAATTCATTTAATACGGCCTCACCAAACAAAAATCGCCAAGTCATGGATAAAAAGAATTGAAAAGAGCAATACCATTGAAATTAAAGATCTTAAAGGAAGTTCTGTGGACCACCACCGTCATCCCGTCATTGCTATCCCCACCACGGGCTGTTACCTTTTTGCCTCTATCGCTGCCACCTTTCTGGCTCATCGAATACTGTTCTAGGAAACATTCACTAACAGCTAGTGTCCCAACTAAAGGTTGATTAAGACCTGCATCAATAGCACATTTGTAACTACTAAAACAATAACAAAATATTTATTAGGAGCTTATATCAACATATTAAAAAGCAAGGAAAAACAATCGCACTCGCCTCTTATATTAACTAAGGCTGTGTCTTTTGTAGATTTGTTCAAAAGGCGTCTTCTGACACGCCGACCATCAACTTTTCGCTCAAAGGGAATGGAAACAGTTATTATTTTATTATAATGAGGCTCAAATAAGTGAGCAAACGGATATGAGAATACGACCACCATGGCTGCAAACTTAGCAAGCTTGCCCCGTCAAGATGCACGCAATCCGAATTTTAAATGAATCTCCTTAGGGGCGCTAAAATATTATCATCACAGCCTCTTTGAATCGATATCGTTATCACCTTACAAAAAACACACACCAAACACATAATGCATACCACACATACCACACACCACTTTCTCTGTCTAGGCAGACCCGCTAAACAAATGCCAAACGAGACTGCCTTTTGTTTAAATAGATTACAAACATGCAAACAGTCACACACCGATCAACATCACCACACATCATGGACGGTGGCAACGAATAGAGTGTACCATCAGTAACATTCGGAAAAAAAGATTACAAATATTTTTACTACCGTGGTTTCACAGTAGCAACACAAACACGTGTCAGCAAGGACGTAACAACCTCTTTCAAACCAAGAGGCATAGTGACGCCTATGACAACTGAGATTTTAGCAGGTTAGTTAAAGCCTGTATAATTCAGTTTATGTGTGTCATTATGTGTTTTATGTGTTTATTATGTGTGAGATGGAAGTACATGAGTGATGAATCATGGTACTAGTGGAAATGAGATCATTTGAAAGCTTTGTGTAGTTTCAAATGTCGTGTGTGTGTAATTTTCTGTGTACGTACTATGTATATGTAATTCATATTATATATATTAGTTTAGTATTTTATAGGTTTTAGAGTACTTTCTATTTTTAGAAATAGTTAGAAATGAAATTTAGTTTGAAAACTAGTTAGAAAGTTTAAGGTTTAGTTAAACAAGTAAAGGCTTTTATAAAAATTGCTAAATTAAAGGGTTTTGTGTAAATAATAATTAAATAAAAAAAATATAAAAATATATGGGGGTGTTTGTTCGGCCGGATATGGGGAAAAGAAGAGGGGGGAAAACAAGTTTTAGTCAAACTATGATTTTAATTTGGTAATTATCCTTTAACACTATAAATACAAATCATAACCTAAACAAAAATCATTCTTTTTGTCTCTCCCTCTCCCTTGGCCGGCGATCAACACAGAAGAAAAGGGGAAACCCCAAAAATTTTAGGGTTTTGATTTCTAAGCTTTAAGGTATCGATTTCTTAAACCTTTTTCAATTCAATTAAGTTTTAATTGCGTAACAATCATTAAGGATGGATTAGGGTTTATATAGGATCTGTAAAATTAGGGTTTTGATCTTTAAAAATTGTTTTTGTATGATTAGTTATGTTAAGCATGCGTAATTAGGGCTTTAGGGTTTGTAAATTCAGAGTTTAAAGGCAGTTTTGAAGGGTCATCTTGCGAGAGTCATAACTCGGTCATACGAATTAGATTTTATTGTGTTTTAAGCTAAAATTAACTACAGAAGAGTCTGCTTTATAACCCATATGTTTCATGAAATCTAACTGTTAGTAGAAGTTAGTTAATAAATTAAAAAAAAACAAACAAGAATCATTGTCAAAAACTGAGTTTTGAGGGGCAGATCTGACGTTGTTGGTTTATTAAGTCAAAACAATATCAAAACATCTTTTTAATTGATGGGCTTGCTACTGTAGGATGGTTCATGATGTATTGATTTTTTGGAATTTTTGTAGATAGAATTTTTATAAGTGTTTAAATAGGTCTGCTTAAGCTAAACTTTTTAAAGGTCAAATCAAATCATGTTCTGGACACTTTGTGATGTTGAATTTTTAGATCTTCCTTTCAGTTCTCTGATAGAACTTCTTTGCCCTCATGCTAAGTAGTGTCATATTCCACTTTAGATCCATTTCTTCCAAATCATCATCATGAAGCTGCTCAAGATCTTCATGAACTAGTTGAGACCCTTGTGGTTGAGTGGACAGAAAGGCATAAACTGTGGCATCACTAAAACTAGCAGTACAAGTTTTAGTACTAGCAGTATTAACCTTTGTGGTACCAGTACTAACTTCAGAGTTAAGATTATTAGTACTGCTTGTACCCGAAGTAGTTACAAAGGCCAAGTTTTTATCACCATTGTTTGTGCCAACAATTCTACCTTCTTTCACAATTTTAAAATTGTTGTACAAATCATCCAAACCCATAGTATCAAAATCGGGTTTGTTCATCCAGACTACCACATGTGTATCCCATTCAGAAGGTAAGCTCCTTAAAAATTTAACATTTAGATCTTCTGGAGGAGTAACTACACCCAGAATTGCCAATCTACTAACAAGCTTTTGAAGCCTGTTAAAGATTGAATCAAGTGATTCAGTGGTTGAAGCATTAAAGTTTTCATCCTGTTGCTTTAACAGTGCCTTCTGAGTCTTCTTTGTTGCTTCATTCCCTCCAAATCGTGCTTTAAAAAGGCAGCAAACATTAGATTGAAGCATCACATACTGATACGAAAGGTAATTTGATTGTTCATTGGCACGTTGCCATGAGCAGATAGACTTCTGGACTTACATCATTCTTTTACACGTCTTTTATTTCAGGAGTAGAAGTCCACAGTCATCTTAGTTTCTGTTGATGGACCAGTTTCTGGTGCAGTAACAGGATATGTACCTACGAATACATTCTACTATGACCTCATCCATAGAGCAAATCCCTGGATCATGAAAGTACATGTTGAATCCTGATCTCCCCCACATCTCATACTCCCCGATTTGAGCATGGGAATCTAAGCCAACGCATTGTTCCTGAGTATTTACCAACTCATTACTTTAAGAGTCAAAGTTTCTTAAAGCACAGGGCTCTGATACCACTTGTTGATCCCACGCCTTGATCGATTCTTTACGTAGTAAAGTGTTTGTTACCTTGGATGAATCCAAAATAACAATAGTTGAGACTTTGTTTGTATATCAAAGTGTATGCGGAATCTACACTTTGATACTCTAGAAGTATTTAGCAATGGAACAGTACCAACAATGAATATATCACAAACTGCTTCAATATTCTCTAAGATGTATTCTCTATCTCTTAAGCGTATGTGTCTATGTATGCGTATCTTAAACCTTAACCTAGGATCTCCTTTTATACACCACAAGGAGTCCTTTACAAGATAACTACCGAACTTTTAGGATCAGTTACAATTATATTCATAATACAAATCTTCCTAAAATATAAAAGATATACATTCCTTATTTATCTCCATGCATCCTTATCTCCAAGTCAGCAGCTTTGACCATCAGCAATATTAATCTTTCTTCTAGCAGTATTAACTAACTCGGACAGATAACACTAAGTTTGTACTGGCATACTAACTCCGATTAGTAACAGATGAAGCGTGTCACAAGGTACATTAATGGGATGCCATCTCAGATTCGTAGAATCCTTCGAGCTACTCAACCTGCTACTATTCAAGCTCCTATTCTTACTGCTGGGATATTGACTGATAAGGCGGTCCGTAGTGGTACTTTAGCTAAGGCTGGTAAGAAAAGGAAAGAAAGGGATGAGGCGAGTAAGTCAGAAAGTGTTAGAAAAGATGAAAAGAAAGCTAAAGGGGGACGAGGGTTTGTAGCAGCAGTTCCTCCTGCAAGAGAAAATGGAAATTTTCCAAAGTGTGCTAGGTGTAAGGGTTATCATGCTGAAAAAGGACCATGCCGAGTGTGCTATAATTGCCAAAGGCCGGGTCACATAGCTAGAGATTGCAGATCATCGGTTAGGCATGCAGAGCCGATACGAGCAGTTAGGCCAAGAGATGTACAAAAAGCTTGTTATGAGTGTGGGAGTTTGGACCACTTACATCTAAATTATCCTAGGTGGAATCAAGAACGTAATCAATCTGGAAATCAGCTAGTGTTGGAAGGGAATAGGAACACCCGAGGAAATGAGAACCGAGCGAGGGGAAGGGCTTTCAATGTGAATGTTGTTGATGCTCTTCAAGATCCTAATGTAGTAACGGGTACGTATTCCTTAAACAATCTCTACGCTACTGTGCTTTTTGATTTTGGTGCTGATTTTAGTTTTATATCCACTAAATTTGCGCCGTTATTAAATGAGGAACCTAGTATTGTGAACCCGGGATTTGTGATAGAAGTAGCTAATGGTAAGAAGGAAGAAGTTGATAGAATTTTCCGTGGCTGTAGACTAGAACTAGGAGATTCTATATTCCCTATAGTATTGATACCATTAGGACAAGGAAGTTTTGATGTGATAGTAGGAATGGATTGGTTGTCAAACCAAAAGGCTGTGATCATGTGTCACGAGAAGATAGTTAGGATACCTGTAGAAGGAGGTAAGGTAATCTGTGTTCAAGGAGAACGTAATGTCGGGAAGACAAAGACGTTAATGAGCACAAAGGCGGATGAACCAACGTTAAGCGATATTCCTATTGTACATGATTTCGAGGACGTATTTTCGGATGACCTGTTAGGATTACCGCCACAACAACAAGTGGAGTTTCGTATAGATTTGATTCTTGGAGCAACGCCCCTAGCGAATTCGCCATATTGACTGGCACCTTCAGAGATGCAAGAACTGTCGGAGCAACTTCAAGAGTTGCAAGACAAAGGATTTATTCGGCCAAGTCGCTCACCATGGGGAGCGCCAGTTTTGTTTGTCAAGAAGAAGGACGGATCATTCCGTATATGTATAGACTATCGTGAACTGAACAAGTTAACCATCAAGAATCGTTATCCACTTCCTAGGATCGACGATTTATTTGACCAACTTCAAGGAGCGCGTTATTTCTCTAAGATAGACCTTTGATCTGGTTATCATAAGCTGAGAGTGCATGATGATGATATCTCGAAGACCGCGTTCAGAACATGATATGGGCATTTTGAGTTTACGGTTATGCCATTTGGGTTGACAAATTCACCCGTAGTTTTCATGGATTTAATGAACCGAGTGTGCAAACCGTACCTGGATAAGTTCGTCATAGTGTTTATTGATGATATCTTGATATACTCAAAGACGAAGGAAGATTATGAAAGTCATTTGAGATTGATGTTAGAATTGCTAAGGAAGGAGAAGCTGTATGCGAAGTTCTCCAAGTGCGAATTTTGGTTGCAAGAGGTACATTTTCTTGGACACGTAGTAAATCACGACAGTATTCACGAGGACCCAAGTAAGATTGAGGCGGTGAAAAGTTGGAAAGCCCCTACGATACCATCTGAAGTAAGATCATTTCTGGGATTGGTTGGATATTAAACCTCTTACTTCGCTGACTCAGAAGAATCAGAAGTATGAATGGGGTGAAAAGCAAGAGGAAGCTTTTCAAATATTGAAGGACAATTTGTGTAATGCACCAATATTGTCGTTACCGGATAGGGTAGAAGATTTTGTGGTTTATTGTGATGCGTCAAACCAAGGATTGGGATGTGTTCTTATGCAAAGGGATAAGGTAATCGCCTATGCATCAAGACAATTAAAGATCCACGAGAAGAACTACACGACTCACGACTTAGAGTTAGGCGCGGTGGTGTTTGCGCTTAAGATTTGGAGGCATTATTTGTATGGAACAAAGAGTGTTATCTATATAGATCATAAGAGCCTTCAACACATATTCGATCAGAAGGAGTTGAATATGCGTCAAAGGAGATGGTTAGAGCTGTTTAGTGATTATGAATGTGAGATTAAGTACCATCCTGGTAAAGCAAATGTAGTAGCTGATGCTTTAAGTAGAAAGGAGAGAGTGAAGCCTCGACGAGTGCGAGCAATGGCTGTGACAATTCAGTCTGGAGTTAAAGAACTGATATTGGCAGCTCAAGATGAAGCGTTTAAGGATGAAAATGTAATAACTGAAGGATTGAATTATACGGACCAACAAATGGAAAAGAGAGAGGATGGAAGCCTATACTATTTGGATCGTATATGGGTTCCATTAGTGGGTGGTGTAAGAACCAAGATCATGGACGAAGCTCATAAGACGAGGTACTCTGTGCATCCTGGAGCGGACAAGATGTACTATGATCTTCGAGACATGTATTGGTGGCCAGGTATGAAGAAGGAGATTGCTATTTATGTTAGCAAGTGTTTGACATGCGCAAAGGTGAAGGCTGAGCATCAAAGACCGTTAGGTTTATTGCAACAACCTAAGATACCTGAGTGGAAATGTGAGAAAATAGTTATGGACTTTATAACAAAGTTGCCAAGGTCAAGTAGTGGTCATGATGCGATTTGGGTCATAGTTGATAGGTTGACCAAATCAGCACATTTCTTGGAAATACGAGAGGATTATAGTATGGAAAAGCTAGCAAGGTTGTACATCGATGAGATTGTTGCACGTCATGGTGTACCAACATCGATTATTTCTAACAGGGATGGACGTTTTACGTCAAGGTTTTGGCAAATGATGCAAAAAGCGTTGGGAACACGTTTAGATATGAGTATGACTAATCATCCTCAGACGGATGGACAAAGCGAGCATACAATACAAACGTTAGAGGATATGTTGAGAGCGTGTGTGATTGATTTTGGTGGAAGTTGGAATATTCATTTGCCGTTGGCTGAATTTTCCTATAACAATAGCTATCATTCGAGCATTCGTTGTGCTCCTTTTGAGGCATTGTATGGAAAGAAATGTAGGTCGCCTGTATTATGGGATGAGATAGGAGATAGCAGATTAATTGGACCAGAGATGGTGCAAGAAACAACGGAAAAAGTGGTTGTGATTAGAGTTAGGCTTAAAGCTGCTAGAGATCGTCAGAAGAGCGACGTAGATAATAGAAGAAAACCTTTAGAGTTTCAAGTTGGTGATCATGTAATGTTGAAAGTCTCACCTTGGAAAGGTGTAGTGCGGTTTGGAAAGAAAGGAAAATTAGCTCCAAGATTTGTAGGACCTTTCGAGATCCTCGAGAGGATTGGTTCTGTGACATATAGGTTGAGATTACTTGAAGAATTGAGTGGTGTGCATGACACGTTTCATGTGTCAAATCTAAAGAAGTGTTTAGCTGATGTAAATTTTCATGTGTCGTTGGATAAGATTAAGGTAGATAAAACCTTACGTTTTGTAGAAGAGCCTTTAGAGATTATGGACCGTGAGGTCAAAACTCTTAAGCGTAGTAAGATACCTATTGTGAAAGTGTGGTGGAATTTCAAACGTGAACCAGAGTTTACCTGGGAACGTGAGGATCATATGAAGGCTAAGTATCCCCAGTTGTTCGAGAATGCTATTGTCGAGACTAATGGTTAAATCTCGAGACGAGATTTCCTAAAGGAGGGGATACTGTGACAACTAAGATTTTAGCAGGTTAGTTGAAGCCTGTATAATTCCGTTTATGTGTGTCATTAAGTGTTTTATGTGTTTTATATGTGTATGAGATGGAAGTACATGAGTGGTAAATCATGGTACTTATGGAAATGAAATCATTTGAAGGCTTTGCGTAGTTTCAAATGTCGTGTACGTAATATTCTGTGTACGTATTATGTATATGTAATTAATATTATGTATATTAGTGTAGTATCTTATATATTTTAGAATACTTGCTATTTTTAGAAGTAGTTAGAAATGAATGTTAGTTTGAAAACTAGTTAGAAAGTTCAAGTTTTAGTAAAATAAGTAAAGGTTTTTATAAAAATAACTAAATGAAAGGGGTTTTTGTGTAAATAAAAAAATAAAATAAAAAAAAGGTGTGTGTGTTGGGCCGGCCGAACAAAGGTAGGAGGGAAAAAAAGGAATCCCAATTTGACAACAACTCTAATTTTGGTAATTATCTCTTAAGCACTATAAATACAAATCATAACCTAAATAAAAATCACTTTGATCTCTCTCTCTTTCTCTTTGACCGGACGAACAACACAAGAGCAAGGGAAATCCCAAAAAAAATTAGGGTTTTGATTTCTAAGCTTTAAGGTATCAATTTCTTAAACCTTTTTTAATTCAATTAAGTTTTAATCATGTAACAATCATTGAGGATGGATTAGGGTTTTATATTTATGGTTAAGTTCTGTAATTAATGGGTTTTAAACATTAAAAATCCTTTTTAGGGTTTAATTAGGGTTTAGATGTGAATGATTAGGGTTTATCATGTTAAATTTGTAACTGAAATCTAGGCAGAATTTTAGGTCATATTGCGAGAGCCATATCTCGGTCATACGGATAGCTTTTATTGATTTTCTTGAGCCTAAATTTATCTAAAGAGAGTCTAATTTCCAACCCCATGGGTTTCATGAATTAAAGGTGAGTGGAAGTTAGTCATATTAATCAAAAAATATTCGTTGTCAAAACTGAGTTTTCAGGGAAGATTCTGAGTTGTGTTTGTAAGATCAAAAACCATATCAAAACGTCTTTTTAATTGATGGGCTTGCTACTGTAGCATGTTCATGATGTATATGATTTTCTGGAATTTTTGTAGAATTTTTGTAAGTGTTTAAATGGGTCTGCTCAAGCTAAACTTTTTGAAAGTCGACTCAGGTCATATTATGGACACTTTGTGATGTTGAATTTTTATAAAATAGTTTGACTCATTATTATTTTTTCTAAAAAATTATAGAAGCTCACAACTCATTAGGGAGATATGGGATATAAGGAAAAGAAATAATTAGGTGTTTAAGTATTTTATTTAGAGTCGTCTTGTAACTATAAAAACGGGATAAAATGCAGAAAGTTGAGAAGTAAGGTTTGTGAGGTAATATGAGGTTCGCAAGTATGAGGAGTATATAGAGAGTTGAATTAAAATAGGATATAGATTATCCATCATTATAATTGTTACGTCGACTTGGGTGTGTGACCTAATCGATGGTAACATATGTGTGTTATTTTGTTTAGATTCTTTGCAAGGTTAATTGAAGAGTTTGGATTTGCTTTGCATCAAGGTGAGTTTTATAGTCCCACTTTTTACTTATTTTGGGATGGAAATGATGCAAAACTGTTTTTGAATTATGAACCGTGATATGTGTTTTTAAGTGTCGAACTATATGATTGCTATGTGTTATGAATTATGGTAAGGTATGTGCATGTGAGAATGACATGGCCTAGTGTGAACCCAAACAGTCTTAGCTAGTCAAGTGGGTTAGTCTTGCGCGAAGATAGATTGTGGGATGGAGGGGTACGATCCACCCCAGATAATTGTGAATTTTGGTTTATGATAGAATAGCCATGCATATATGTTCGTAAATATTGTTTTTTTTGTTGATCGCGGTGTCATATGTATGTCTTAAACCTGTAACACTCACCAACAATTATGTTGACATTTTTAAGCATCATTTTCAGGTGAGCAAAACGTGTGAAGAGTTAGGAAGAGGAGTTAGTTGGACCATAGGCTTGCATGCAGAGTCTATGATTTATCTGTTTTAGTTATCAATTAAACTTGTCATGTTTTGTTCTTCATGCATTATATGTTGGATTTTTGTTTTGGGCGTTATCATAACACGCTTTGATTTTGGAGTTTAATAAATGTCATTTTTAGTTTTCTCTATTTTGACGCCTTGTGCTGTGATGATGCCTATTGATCATGCCTTGCGATTCCGCCTTGACAGGGTGTGATAGTATCATATCCTATTAGCCTTCAGTTAACTAGCTTAATAGGGTACTTAATGTCTAAGATAGATGGGACGATGTCACTTAGAAGGATAAAAACTGTGGGTACGAAATTTTTGTCGGCTTGGTTCTAGGTACTTGCAATAATTATGTCCTTTGTCTTATTTCATGACCATTAGAAACTTGGACGGTGATGAAATTTCCTAATTTTCTTGATTCTATCTCAACGAATGAGGATAAGTCTATTATGTTCTAAAATCTTAAAATCTGTAATTACCGTGACTACAAGGAGCGTGGCTCGGTCTCTTGGCTAATGGTACGGTGTCTTTATACGGTAATATTGAGGAAATCTACTTAATTACGAAGCTTATTAATACGAATATATATGTGACTGACATAACTCGCAAACACAAGTGCAATATATGGGTAAAATATGAAGATGATAAAATCTTATCGAAATTGTAGAGAGGAGAAAAAGAATATAGACGCTGAAAGTGAAAATAGATTGGCAAAATTTTTGAAGTGACTACTCTTAGCATATGATGGTCCTCCCTGAATTATACATAGATGATCAGGCTATGTATAATTTAGGTACTAACGATAAAAAGCTCGTTTCGTCAAACTAGTGTTATGTTTAAAAGTTTGTATGGTATAAATAGTGTTGTTTCTAAGGTAGAAAAAAACAGTTCGTGAAAACAAGACCACTGTAATTTATATAACGACACAAGATATTTCATAAGACTTAGTAGAATTAGTTTAAGAGGTGATACCAAAAATAGGATTAACAAATTCAGTTCCATTATCTGTTCTAACATTACGGACTGTGGCATTCAAATGAACTTGAATATTTTTGATGCTTTTGATGATAGTGTCAGGAGCTTCATCCTTTGATCTTAGAAATGTGACCCCATAAATTGTTGAGTAAACCCCCCTCAACTATCACCAATATATACTTTTTCCAATTAATGCTTTCCACAAGCACTCGGTCCTCAAATATACCATATGCATGAAGAAAAGTTTCCTCTGTGTTAATGTCCCTTCAACTTTAGGTGATGAGTGATTCTTACTTTTGCCTAATGCACATGCTGGAACACAGATATCTTTCCTTAAATTTAAAGCTTTTTTTTATATTTTTTTATGGGAATGGCCTCGTGCAAGACCGCTTTGACTAGCTTATTTAAGAGTACCAAGGTTGAGATGAGATTAACCGCAGTCAGTGCCATAACCATCTCTTAGACCTATAAAGCTTTCATAAGTAAAATAGAATCGAAAGTAATTAAGTAGCATGTCATCAAGAGAAATTGTGTCTAACAAGTCTATGATCTTTGGATCCTAAAATAGAATCAACACCGTCTAGAATTCCGAAAAAGCAAGTGTTTATCCGAAAAGCAACTTCAGAATCCGAGTCATAGAAATGCCAACTAAAAACAAGTTTTGTCTGAGACCCTCGTACATAATATATCCTTGGATAGTAGCATTCCCCAGCTGAATAATCCCCATAAACCATGATCTTTGCACTATGGTCGTTTCCAAATCTAACAGTTTCCTGGAAATTAACTAACAAAATTCATGAGCGTGAGAGTGGTTTTTCGTCATATGTTTAGAGCATAACCGAAGACCCAATACCAAAGAAAATCTCTGGAACAATCTGGAGAACCTGTTATTGACAAGAGAAGAAGAAGATGGAACATCTGTAGCATTGGATCCCCAAGAATGATTGGGTTTCAATTTGTTAGCAATCTTAGATTCTACAATCTTATCTTTTTTACTCGAACCTATAGATTTTACTTGTTTGGGTCTCCTGCTATAAACTTTAATCTCCGATTTTTGTGTTTCTACTGAATGAGAAGTGGTTTCATTAATAGGCACTACTTTAGTTGAAGTGATCCTAGTTAAAGGGCACGAGTTACCAACTAAAGTGAAAAGTATTCTTGTTGGTTTCCACTTATATCCTACTTTAGTGAACACTTTACCTGTAGGTTTCCAAATATTATGTTGTTGGTTTTTCTTATCAGACTTAGATTTAGAGCGCACATTCAAATCATTTACAAAATCAAGGAAACACACATCATGATTTGCATCAAACATACATTGTTTACATTTAACACAAATTAACTCATAATTCGCATTTAACATAGTATGCTTAACATTTGCATTACAAATAGGGTCTTTAACATGATTATTTTTATTAGAACTTAAATTAACTCTCTTATGTTGGGCTTCTACTTTATTCTTCATGTTGTTACTTGGTGTTTGTGAGATCCTATCAGTTTTTTATTGCATGTAGGTTGTGATTTGCTAGCATTAGTAGAACTCTTCAATCCTGTAGAAGGAAATACAAGTGTGTTAGAAACTTGTGTTTTGGATGACTCTACATATTTATGAATGTTGCTCGAGGATGTGAGAGGTTCAGAAAACATAACTTTCTTAACTTTGTTCATTGGTGTGACAGCAACCAATTTGTCACTAGGTTTATTCGCATTAGGACATGTGTCTCGAACATAAACAAGTAACTCCTGAATTCTTTTGGCATGCTTAGAGGCAAAGTCTAACGCATTATCTAAAGGTTGTTTTTGCTTTAGCTTGTTTGACTATTCTGTAGGTCCAAAGTCTTGGATCTGTTTAGCCTTTTGTAAGACAATAGCTAACTTGAATAAATCCAAATCAACTATATGAGAGACAATAACTATGAATACTATGTGCTAATGCGGAATCTTAACACAAGTACTAAGAAGAACACAATGTAAAACTTTGCTATTTTCTATTAATTTCTATTAGGGTTTTCCTCTAAACACTATGTCGTAGGGTTCCTTTTATACACCAAGGAAACCCTAATGGGCTTTACAAACGTGTGAAAGGATAATGCATATCCTTTCCTAAGATATCTCTAAGATAACTATTAAGATAACTATTCTGTTACATAAACAGACTTAACTAGACAAGACCAGTACTAACTATAGTACTGTCAGACTTAACTTAGTACTGGCAGACTTAACTATTTCTACCAGACCTTAGACTCTGATAACTCCAGACTTAAGACTGTTTACAATAATTCCTAACAATCTCCCTAAACTTGATCTCACTTGTGAACTTCAAGTTTCTTTGAATATCTTCATTATGAGCTTCCTGAGGATGTTTTGAGCATATCTTTGGGATTATTCTTGAACTAAAGGTGCATCATTGATACTGTCTTGTATGAGCACTTTCTTGATTTCTATCAGCAACTCTTTAAAGCATCACTTCTTGATATTTGCAGCATCTAACCTTGTAAATATCATGACCAACACTTCATAGCTACATGTACTATCTCTTCAGCAACATAGAAACAACAACATTGTGACTATATGGTAACAACAGATCATAAAAGTTTCATTCTATTTCATCACAACCAGGTGTGTTAAACTTCCTGAAAGGTGAATCATTGAGAAATTTAAATGGATTTATGTATCCTTTACCAGTTAGCCATAAACCCGTGGAGTAGCCATGTTTAGTTCATAAACCTGGTACATTGATAACCCTTTCAACACCTAGTCGTGAAACAAGGAGATTTGAATTAATCATATGATTTTATTAGCAAATCATCAGCTATCAAAGGATTGAATACTCTTTACTAGTAGCCGTTTTGCTCTGGATTAAAGCTAACTCTTAGTTTATAAGAATATGATGATATAATTACCATACATTTTTGGGTAAACTGTCAACCATCACGATTTAAGAAGTTCTTTACCAAGCCCTGTTTTTGCTTTGGACTAGCCAGTCCTATGCCTATTAACATTGTGACTGATACCATAGTAGTGTGTGGTGGTTAGTCCAACACTCAATACCCTTCTTCCTTCTATTTATAGTCCTAACAGTTTTTATTTCCACAAAATTTCTCATGTTAGCTACTGATAACTTCATCACTTTTTAACACCAGCTTAGCTTCTCCAATCATCTTTCAAAAGATTAAAACAAACTTCATTCAATTTCTATCCATAAGCTTCGATTTTCATCATCCACTTTGCAGGCTATCTTTTGATAGAGGATACTTCCCTATCTGCTGAACATATAAATATTGCATGCCCTCCAATTTTAGACAATTTACTGCACACTTTGTCATAATATCCAACTAATCCTGATTTTGTTTGTAAGTGGGAAGCCCAAATAGCCACTACATTGAGAGGTGGATCAAACATAGTCCTAAGATCACTCCATAGTACTTTGTCATAAGCATCTTTAGGCCCATTTGTTCCATATTTCTGCATAACCAACCTGTACAGCTCAATAAGATCCTCTCTTATGAAGTCTTTAAGCATAGCTCCAAAGCTCATATAAACTGTATCAACTCCATTTGCTCTTATTATCTGATAAATGCTCTTTCACCTTCGTGAAATATCTTCTCAATTGCCACAATTATTAGATTTTAATATCTAAAGAGTAGGATTCATAGAGCTTCTACTAATTCCTCATTATCAGACTCTGAATCTCCTTGTGGACTCATGTCAATACTATTATACCTTCCTAGCCTTTTTGCATCTTTCTTTTGAAAGTTCTACTCTTTTACTGCTCTTTCTTCTTTACTTTACCAACTTTTTCTTCTTACTGAAACATCTTTATCATCAATCCTTATTTCTTTGAAATTTATGTCTGAAGCTCTTCTCCATAATCTTTTCAACAGTCCTTTGTTGCTTCAATATTTATAGGACAAAGTATCAAATCTGCTTAACTAACATCTCATACTTCTTCCTTTAATCTCTTCAAACTTCCACATTTTTCAACTTGAGAAAGCTTCCAAGTTCCCGTGATTCTTCAGATAAGTTTGACATAGAAATTACTCACTGTAGTCTGAGTCATAGGTTTATTTCTCATTTGCCTAGCTCTTTCTTTCTGCATATGTATCTTTTCTTTCTTTGATTCACCAAATCTACCATTCTTTTTGCAAAATCTTGTTCAGACAAATCCTTTCCCAACACATCTTTTGTCAACTCTGCATTTGCTTCTAACTTGGCTCTAATAGCATCCCAGTCTTCTTCAGTATAAAATTGAGCTTCAAATTGAACTTGAGCTTTTCTTTTCTTTTGTTGCTCAGTTAACTCTTCTTCTTCTTCCAATCTTTTAGCCAATAAAGCATCCAAATGAACTTGTTTGGCAGTTTCTTCTTCCTCTAGAGTTTGCAATCTTATGGCTTCTGCAAGACTAGCTTCTTCTTATTGAATTTGTTCTTTAGTTCTTTTGGGAGCTTGAGTCTCTTCAACAATCATTGGAGCTTTTTCTTCCCTTTGGCCTCTAGCAGAACTAACTGGTCCACTACCAGTACTAACTCCTAAGCCACCAGTATTAACTTCTTCAAAGCCAGTACTAATATCTTCAAAGCCAGTACTAATATCTTCAAAGCCAGTATCAATGTCTTTTCCCTTGGACTCTTTTCTCCTCTTGTATCTTTTACCCTTATCAACTGACTTTGACCTCTGAGAAGCAACCTTTGACAGAGTTTTAGCTGCTTCTAAGGTTGTAGGGCTGATATCTTCCTCCCCTAAAGTTTTGCCTTGTGTAGGAGTCTTAAAAACCTCTGATTTATCCTTCATCATATTCCTAACCATTTTCACTAAACCTTCCTCTTGTAAATTCCTCCCCTGTTTGGAAGAAATTTCAGCATCCTCATCCTCTGAATCAGGTTAGAACCACATGACTCCTTTTTGAAACATCTTCCATCTTTCTTTACCTTTTTTCAAAACCAATTCCATAAGTGCTTTTCCATGGTCAACTAGACTGGCTTTATTACGTCTGCACCAACTATCAACCTTTGTGATCAACTTAGGAACCAATTGAAGCAGGGGTCCATCCACTGTCATAGTTCCTTTCTTCTGCCACATGAAGGTGAGTAGATCTTGTGATTATGGAACTTAGGATCCCTGTCTAGGTGAAGTGGTTGGTGTTCCAGATGATGGTTGCTCAAAGTGTGCTCAATGGTTTCACTGTCAGTTCTGGTGTAAGTGATGTAGTGAGAGTTATTGTTCGGCTACATGGTGTAGGTTCAGATCTCAGTGGTTGAAGATAGCACAGGTAGGTGATATGTAGATGGTAATGGGTTGTCAGACGGTGATTGGTTGATCCACTCTTTATCTGCTTAGTCCTAGCATTTGATCCGACAGCAACAACGGTCCAACATTGCAGGCAACAAAGTCTAGTACCCCTCTAAAAAAAACCTCTTTCATGTTCCCGAAAGAAAAATCATTTTGGTCAATACAAATAGCCAAATAAGGGATGTTTATTCTCAGTCTTTGTATTTCCAAAATTCATTTGCAGAAATCAAGGGTACAACAAAAAACCTTATTTTACTTTTTTCAAGTTTGGCACCATGCCATCAAAGATTAATTTTGTAAAAGTAATAAATCCTGCCAGTATAAAGATAAATCAAAGCAGTATCGCAAGATTTTGAAACCAAAATTGATCCCATCCACCACTTTTAGGACTCATACAATGTAAAATATGATGGACTAAAAATCTCCATTGGGGTGTAAAATGACTTTTCTAAAAATGTAAAAGTACCATCAACTGGATACCCCATATTACCCATCCCCTCAAAAATCTCTGTATTTGGCAACTAGAGGGAAATTCCCTGAGCATCTGTTAATATGAAGCTGTACTTCGAACCCAGATGCCCACAGTGATTGTATACTCAGAGAGTAACTATGGTTGCTCTTAGGTCAAGGTTCCATCAGCAAAGTTGAGTGCATATGCCCAGTCAGCCAAACTTGTTTGGACTAGGAGTCCATGGATAGTTGGATTGTGTGTCAAGGCATACTTGATTGCGGAACCTTTTAAAAAATCTACTATCTCATACAAACCCTGTACTTTCCTTCGAGTTGTCTTTGAAGAATACCACTTTGGTTATGCTTGTCTCAATAATTTATGAAGCATTCTTTAAAATTAAAGTAAAGAGGTTTGTGGATTGTTGGTTATGTCCAAACAGGGTTTGACTCCGTTTAGGTAACTTAGTACTGTTGTATCTGTTAATTGACTTTAAATGCGCGAAAAAAAATGAATTGCATGGTACATAACCCGAGAATAATTGTCCTCTTTTTAATGATGAAACTTTGTTCAGATAAAGAAGATTTTTACTTTGATAAGAGGAGATAGTTAATAAAAGATAAGTATGAAAGAGAAATCAAACTTTATCTATATATAGCTTCTCTGTGAACGACAATAGCGCCGTAAAAATCTGTAACGGTAACATTTAAACAGTGTTTAAACAGCAAAAGTCAATTTTCCCGCAACCAGCACTAACTGTAACCTACCAGAATTAAAATTAACACTACCAGACTTAACTTTGGTCAACCAGAATTAAGTATGTTTCAACCTGAATTAACTCTTTTTCAACCAGAATTAAGTATTTACTGAAGACTTACAAAACAAAGACCTTATCACACCTTCCTTACATCAGCAAATCCATGCTATTCCTGCAAGAATTAGTCTAAAACAAAGAAAAACATGCTGCAGGAGTTTGTATAAACAGAATTAACTTAAACTAACTACCCGAATTAATACTACTAACTACCAGAATTAATACTACTTAAGCCAGAATTTAGTTAAACTAACTACTAGAATTATACAAACTATATAACTAAGCCTCCCCTCAAACGTAGCTATGGGTTTATCATACCAATACTAACCACTAAGAAATTAAACCGTGGTCCATCAAAAGGTTTGGTCAATAGGTCAGCTACATTTAAGTCTGTGTGAATTTTCTCCACACTAATGAGCTTCTTCTCATAACAATCTCTTATAAAATGGTGGCGTATCTCGATGTGCTTTGTCTTGGAATGATACACTGGGTTCTTCACAATGCAAATTGTGCTTTCATTATCAATGTGGATTTTGGTATTCATGAAATTGAAACCATAGTCCAACAGTTGATTTTAAACACACAATACTTGTCCATAGCAATTTGCAGCAGCTACATATTTAGCTTTAGTTGTAGAAGTAGCCACTATGGTCTGTTTCTTGCATTGCCATGAGATAAGTCTTTGTCCAAGAAATTGACAACCACCTGTTGTGGATTTCCTGTCAAGGTTTGACCCACCATAATCACTATTAGAGAAAGCTTCCAAGACAAAAGGTGATTCTCTAGGATACCATAAGCCCAAATTAGGTTTGCCCTTAAGGTATTTAAAGATTCTCTTAACAGCATTGAGATGTGAAGTCTTGGGAGTGACCTGAAAAGGAGAACAATCACATACTAAAAACATTATATCAGGCCTAGAGGCAGTTAAATACATGAGAGAACCTATCATGGATCTGTATAAGTGTACATCCACATCAACAACTTCCTCATCTTTTGTCAATGCCACTTTGGTCTCCATGGGGGTTATTGCAGTTTTCACACTTACAAGATCAAATTTCTTGAGTATCTTAGCTACATACTTGTCCTGAGATATGAAGATTCCTTCTTTGTTATGTTTGACTTATAATCCTAGGAAAAATGTGAGTTCACCCATAGAACTCATCTGAAATCTGCTTTTCATCAAGGTTTCAAACTCATCACACCAAGACTTTTTGGTAGATCCAAAAATGATATCATCAACATACACTTGAACCAGCATGATATCCTTCTTGTCCCTTTTAATAAATAAAGTCTTGTCAATCGTACCCCTCTTGTATCCATGCTTCTCTAGGAATGTTGATAGAGTAGCATACCAAGCTCTAGGAGCTTGATGCAGTCCATACAAAGCTTTGACCACCTTATAAACCTTCTTAGGGTGATCAGGATCAACAAAGCCAGGAGGTTGTGAGACATAAACCTCTTCATCTATAGTGCCATACAGAAAGGCACTTTTTACATCCATTTGGTATACTATGAACCCCATAAATGAGGCAAAGGCTAAAAATAACCTGATAGCTTCTATTCTTGCCACAGGAGCAAAAACCTCATCATAGTCAATACCCTCTTCCTGCGTGTACCCTTGGGCCACCAATCTTGCCTTATTTCTGACAACCACTCCTCTTTCATCTCTTTTATTTCTGTAGACCCATTTTGTACCAATTACCTTCATTCCGTGAGGTAGATCTACAAGAACCCATACTTGTTGCAGCTTAAACTGTAACAACTCCTCTTGCATGGCTTGAACCCAACTGTCATCTTGTAGAGCTTCAGAAATCTTTTTAGGTTCCTCCTGAGATAGAAAACAGGCAAACAAACAATGCTGTTGATCTTTGTGATTGTTTCTTTGCTGCTTTTGAATATAGCTGAAAAGTGCATGAGCTCCTGATTTTTGCTGCACTTTGCTTCTAGTTTGCACAGCTGACTTAGGATCACCAAGTATTTGACTTTTTCCGGTGAATATTGTTAATCCTAAAGAAGGATTAGGACAGTACTTCAATTTATGGTAGGTAAGCTATAGAAGTCAGTTTAATCACACCCTCTTTTAGAAGAGAGTTGGAAGCAATCGCTCAAAAGCATTTAGGGACAGTACCTGAAAACAACTCTACCAGCACTCTTTCAGTTAATTCTAGTAGTGAACCAGTTAATTCTAGTAGTGAACCAGTTAATACTGGCGAGCTTGATCCTAATGATTCAGCTATGCTAGAGCTCGAAATTTTTTACAAGTCTGAGACATGAATTTTTGATGAGGCTTCTTATGATGAAGAGGGTGTGGTAACTAACTTCAACAGCTTACCAATAGAAATAGAAGTCAGCCCCACACCTACTTTTAGGATTCACAACATTCACCCAAAAAGTCAAATACTTAGTGATCTTAAGTCAGCTGTGCAAACTAGAAGCAAAGTGCAGCAAAAATCAGGAGCTCATGCACTTATCAGCTATCTTCAACAGCAGCAAAGAAACAATCACAAAGATCAACAGCATTGTTTGTTTGCCTGTTTTCTATCTCAGGAGGAACCTAAAAAGATTTTTGATGCTCTACAAGATAACAATTGGGTTCAAGCCATGCAAGAGGAGTTGTTACAGTTTAAGCTGTAACATGTATGGGTTCTTGTAGATCTACCTCACGGAATGAAGGTAATTGGTACAAAATGGGTCTACAAAGATAAAAAGAGATGAAAGAGGAGTGGTTGTCAGAAATAAGGCAAGATTGGTGGCCCAAGGGTACAAGCAGAAAGAACGTATAGACTATGATGAGGTTTTTTCTCCTGTGGCAAGAATGGAAGCTATTAGGTTATTTTTAGCTTTTGCCTCATTTATGGGGTTTTAAGTATACCAAATGGATGTAAAAAGTGCCTTTCTGTATGGCACTATAGATGAAGAGGTTTATGTCTCACAACCTCCTGGATTTTTTGATCCTGATCACCCTAAGAAGGTTTATAAGGTGGTCAAAGCTTTGTATGGACTGCATCAAGCTCCTAGAGCTTGGTATGCTACTCTATCAACATTTCTAGAGAAGCATGGATACAAGAGGGGTACTATTGACAAGACTTTATTTATTAAAAAGGACAAGAAGGATATCATGCTGGTTCAAGTGTATGTTGATGATATCATTTTTGGATCTACCAAAAAGTCTTGGTGTGATGAGTTTAAAGCCTTGATGAAAAGCAGATTTCAGATGAGTTCTATGGGTGAACTCACATTTTTCCTAGGATTACAAGTCAAACAGAACAAAAAAGGAATCTTCATATCTCAGGACAAGTATGTAGCTAAGATACTAAAGAAATTTAATCTTGTAAGTGTGAAAACTGCAATAACCCCCATGGAGAACAAATAGTAGCATTGAAGCTTAATAGAAATCAATAGCAAAGTTAGTATTATATTGTGTTCTTCTTAATACTTGTGTTAAGATTCTACATTAACACTTGGTATTCATAGTCAGTGTCTCTCACATAGTTGATTTGGATTTATTCAAGTTAGCTATTGTCTTACAAAGGCTATATAGATCCAAACACAAGGACCTACAAGAGGTATCAGAGCAATCAAATAGGCAAAACTTTTAGCAGGTGTAGGTGTCTTCATATCAAAACTGTACATATTGTGATGTCTAGGGACCTTTAGAAGTATCTGATTTTCATCAAGCATCTTAAAGTCAGAAGACACAACAAGACATTCAGTTTCAGTAAAAAGAACCTTGTGCTGCTTATCACATATTTGTGATATTGAGAAAAGGTTAAAATGCCCTAGTTCTTTTACAAAAGATACACTATCAAAATCTAAATTACCAACTCTTATTCTTCCTTTACTAGTTATGTAGCCTTTGCTACCTCCAAAGGTAACAGATCCCCTATTGAATTCTTCAAAATCCTCTAGTTGATCCTTGTTACCTGTCATGTGCCCTGAGCATCCACTATCAAATATACCTCTATCTACCATGTTCTTCAGTGGATGATCCTGCACATGAAAAAGAGAAATTAGTTTCTCTTAGGGACCCAGGCCTTTACAGGCTTGGGTCTGCCTTGTGGACCTTTTGTAATCACAGTTCTAATAAAAGTTGGTCCACCATTACAATTGGAGTTTGGTCTAGTGGTTCTCCAATTATAACCTGCTGAGGTCTTAACAGCAGATCCCCAATTTCCCTTTACAGCATGAGAATGAGACATTTGTGCTGTATTTTTTTTAAAGTGCCTTCTTATAGATGAATGTGATTTAGAAAAATGCCTTCTTTAATTAAATTGATTCACCTGTGGTCTTTTAGGACTAAAGCTGTTTGAGGTCCTGGTAGGTACTGGCTGTCTAGATCTAACAGTATTAACATTAGAATTAACAGTATTAACTCTAGGCCTAACAGAATTAATATTTGTCCTACCAGTATTAATATTAGTCCTAACAGAATTAATGTTTGGCCTACCAGTATTAAGTTGTACTGGTCTAGGAACAAATTGATTAACTTTATTAATCCTGTCATCATTAGTCCATACTGGTTTTGCCACCATGTTACCAGTATTAAAAACCCTTTGTTTCTTAAACTCAGCCTCTCTTGCCATTTTCTTTTCATAATAGTCACAATCTTTGATCAAATGACTTAGACTACCACAAACAAAACATTTCTTCTTTGTGAAAGAGTAACCTTCCCCTAGTTCTCTTTCCATCATAGCATTCCAATTCTTCCTGTTAACTTTAGGTGTTTCTTGATCTTTGATTGGTTGCCTAGGAGTTTTTATGTGTGAGACACAACTAGGTTCAACCTCTTTTGATTTTGGAGCAGACACACCTTTTTCATTTGTTGTTATAGGTGTAGACACATACACTTCTTGAGGTACTCTTGAAATCTCAGATTCAAGATCAACAGAATGTTCAGAGGAAGTTCCAATAGATCCTGCACTGTCATTAGATTGACAGGTAGAATATTCACTGGATCTATCATCTGATACATTGGGTTCAGGCTCTTGAGGTCCCTTTTTACCATAAACATATAAAGACTCATCAATTTCTTCTTGTGGTGTAGGAGTATAATCTCCACTTAAGGGATGTGGAACACCTTTAAAATCATTAGTTTTTATAAATCTACTGTACAAAGGTTTTCCAACTGAGTCCTCTTCTGAACAATTAAAAACAGAAAAATTCATTTCTTCCTCATAACTTAGAACCTCATTATTTGATTTTATTTCATACCCTAAGCCAATTTTACTACTTGAACTCATGCCAGAATTAATTAATCTCCAAAGATTCTTGGAAGAATCTTTCCATGAATCTAATGTTTTCTGCAATTGTTCCTTTTCTTTTACAGCTTTCATTCCAATTCTCCTATATTTTTTAAGCTTTTCATCTTTTTCATATATTTCATTTGCCTGAAATGTAAGCTTTTCATTTAGAGAAAGTTGCTGTTTTTGAAAAGTAACAAGTTGAGCTTCTAGTTTCTTAACAGCTTGACTATAGGCAAGTATTTGTGCTTCTTGATCACCTAACTGATTCATTTGTTCATCACACAGTGTTTTAAGGGTATTGTATGAATCAATGCAAGTTTTAGAACACAAAGATACCTCACTACTGGAGCTGATAGCCATGAGTGCATGATTTGTCTCTTCATCTTCAGTATGTTCTCCCCAATTGACAATACCATCATCCATTGTCAGCAAGCCCATCTGATTCTTCTCTTGCTTTCCAGCTTCTTGGTGTTGATAAAAAGAGTCTCTCTTCTTCTTTCCATCATGTGTCCCCTTTGCTGTACATTCCCTAGCAAAGTGACCAGTGTTGTGACAATTGAAGCATTCAAGCTTCTTTTTGTCAAAACCAACAGGTGCTTTTCCATCAACACGAACTCTCCTTCCTGTTTTCTTATAGAACTTCTTCATTCGAATAGCAATCATTGCTATCTGCCAGTTTATGTCCATCTCTTCAATGTCCAAGTCATCAATCTGTTCCAGGTCTTCATGAAGCAAGTCCCAGTCCTCTGATTGTTTGGCAAAGAGGGAATAAATAACTTCATCAGCAAAACCAGCAAGAGCTTCTTTTTCTGGAATATTGGTTGAAGAAGTAGAAGGAGTGCAAGTACTGTAGGCACCAGTAAAACCAGACTTAACCTTATTAGTGCTGCTTTTGCTTTGTGAAACAAAAGCAACATTTTGAGCACTTGAAGATGTTTTTGAGGCACCTTGGATTTCCTGCTCAAAAACCCTAAGGTTATTGTACAGATCATCAATAGATAAAGTGTCAACATCTGGTTTAGTTCTCATAGTCATTGCCAGATTGGACCATGCTGGGGGCAAAGATCTGAGAAACTTATGATTTGCATCCTCAGTTGATACTTCAGCACCATGAGCTTCCAACTGTGAAAGTAATTGTTGGAATCTGTCATATCCCTTTTTTAACCCTTCTGAACTGGATATTGTAAATGCTTCAAAATGTTGTTTGAAAACAACCTTCTGCATTTTCTTTGAATTTGCATTACCACCAAACCTAGTTCTGATGGCTTCCCAGATTTCTTTTGCATCATCCATTCCATGAAATCTTCTCATATGTTCCTTGGCAATGGCCATCAGCAAGATATTCTTAGCCTTCCTTTCCTTTTTAACAGCTTGAATTTCTGCAGCAGTTACTGGTGGAAGTATTCGAATAACACCATCCTTTCTAGTTGAAATTCTCTTCTTGGAGTTTCCATTCTGAATTACCTTCCAAACATCATTGTCAATGTACTCAAGGTAATGCTCCATCTCCATAGCCCATATATCATACTCCTCCTTCTTCAGAATTAGGAGTTTGATATTTGAGATAGCAGTTGTTTGAGGAATCACCTGTTGTTGTTGTTGTTTAGGTGCAACACCAGTGTCTGATGCATCTTCATGGTTTGATGCTTCATCATCACTGAGATGTTGAGAGAACTCATCATTAGCAGGTTGAGACATTTGTAAAGTTCTGAAAGAGAGTGTTTGTTTGTGGTTCTAGTGATTCTTCTTACTCAGAGTCCCTCTATTGGCTCTGATACCACTTGTTGGTCCTTGGTTTTGGATCTATATAGCCTTTGTAAGACAATAGCTAACTTGAATAAATCCAAATCAACTATGTGAGAGACACTGACTATGAATACCAAGTGTTAATGCGGAATCTTAACACAAGTATTAAGAAGAACACAATATAATACTAACTTTGCTATTGATTTCTATTAAGCTTCAATGCTACTATTTGTTATATAAAACTCTATGCCGTAGGGTTCCTTTTATACACCAAGGAAACCCTAAAAGGCTTTACAAAACGTGTGAAAGGATAATGCATATCCTTTCCTAAGATATCTCCTAAAATATCTCTAAGATAACTATTATCACTATTCTGTTACATAAACAGACTTAACTAAACACTACCAGTACTAACTATAGTACTGCCACTCTACCAGTATTAACTATAGTACTGCCAGACTTAACTTAGTACTGCCAAAACTAACTAAGTACTGCCAGACTTAACTGTTATACTACCAGTATTAAGTCTTTTACAATATATTTCCTAACACATTTTGTTATTATCAAAACATTAAGAGGTAAAAAAATATAAATAACGTTTTTAGACATTATTTGTATTAACAATCTCCCCATTTTTGTTGATGAAAAAATATAAACTCATTTTGTATAAAATTAAAGGTTTCAAATTATTAATGAGTTTTCATTCCATTTCTCCCCCTTTTTATCGAATTCAAAAAGAATGATCATCAAATTGTTATAGAAAGAAAGAAGTCGACGATACTAAGACTCCCCTTGATGCATGCTCCCTCTTATTTGGGGCGCCAAGGGATCGATCATACGAAAATTGTTTGCTACAAACAAAGTTAGAGGTACAAGTGCAACACAAATATCTTTCAATAAGTAGCACTCATAGCAATTCATGCAAGTTAAGCCATAAAATGGCTTCATTCATTACTTAATAAGCTCATACAAGAAGCATTGATTTCAATTGAAGCTAAATACGAGATAAGATAAATTCACACTATAATGGTATGAATCATTACAAGATAAAGTAGATAATCATAAAATAAAGACATAATAAGGCATAGAGCTACACTAGTGGATTCTTGAAATATAGAAGATGCCATAATCAAAAGATGGGTTGTTTGTTATTAGGGGAAATTGAGCGTTCAAGCGTGCTCAATTATGGTGAGGAAGTTGTTATTAAGGATGGAAATTGAGTGGAAGGACCAATGATAAGAGATTTGATACGATTAAGGTCATCTTTCAATGTATCAAAGAGATTTCGGGTTTCCAAGCAACAATGACAAAATTCTGAATGAAAGTTTACTTGATCTAAAGAAGGTAGAGGGATATATGGTGAGGTAGGAGGTGAAGGATTCGTGGCTTCAATTGCCTGTTGGAGGTTAATGTCAAGCAGATTTGATAAGTGATGAATTTCATTTAAGTTTTGAGTTGAGTTTTGTGGAGGTGAAGAGGATGAGAGAGAGTTATTGGAGATGGGAGAGGTAAGAGTAATCTTATTTGTATTATCAAAATATTGAGAGGTCAAAAAATATAAATAACGTTTTTAGACATTATTTGTATTTACAAAAAGCACGTAAACAAGTATAAACTGATAACATAAACAAGCAATCAATGATAAATTAAGCAATCGAGATAAACAAACCAAACATTCAGATCTTCATAATAATGGCTAATACCCGAATGTATTAGCCTTCAAACGTCATAATCAATACAAGTGTAATAATTTAGCCAAGCTAAACTAACCGAGTTAACGAACGATACCAAAACCTGAACGATTACAAGAGTTTAGGATATTACAAGTTGTTTCTTATGGAATTAATTACGTTGCAAGACCTCTTCTACTTTTCTTTTCCTCTGAAAATTGACTTTTATGGTTTAGGTATTGAGAATATGATTTAACACACTTAAAACTCGTTTTTGAGTTTTCTATTTATAAGGCCTGGAAGAAGGTCGATATGGCATATCAAAAGGATTCGATACGGCATATTAGGGATTTCTTGGAGTCGGGACCGCGTTCGATATCTTCCAAAATATTTTATTTCCATAGCTTGAATACGGCGTATTGGTCTTCCATGGATACGGCGTATTGATCTTGTTTCCTTTGTGGTCTTTTGTGACGTGCAGGCACAGATACGCCCTATCTTCCTTGATGGATACGGCGTATTGGTTGTCAGAACAGTAATCTTCAAATATATTCATTTAAGCTCCAGAATGCGTACCTTTTTGCTAATCTTCACCAAGTACTCCCTAATTACTGCAATTCTTAAATACAAATGATTAAGTAACAATTCTTTTCAATAAATATATAAAATGGGTTATTTTCATGAGATAAATAATGCTATAAAATTGACGTTATTTTATGTCATCACTTAGACTCAAGCTCTAAGAGTTAATCATTCAGCATCAAGACTGTTACTACTAAACAAGAATGTAACCAGTCAGAAAGCTCAAGTTCATGTCAAATTTAGCAACTCTGATAATCACGAACTTCCTCATCATCAAAGATCTTCAAAGTCAAATCAAGAATCGTCTTCGTTCAATAGAAGAGATTGTTAGCCTTGATGAAGAAGATAAGATTACAAGCTTTTAAGACAAGTATGAGCATGTCGGTCAAGAGCACAAGTTGATCAAGAAAGTTAAAACAAGATGATTCAAGATAAGGAGATGATTCAAGATAAAGATCTCAAGAACTCAAAGTCAAAAGACGAAGGCTCAAGATCAAGATCACAAACCATGAATGAACAAAGCCATTACAAACAAGAAAATACGAAGACAATACCAAAGAAGGCAAATCTCAAGAGTCAAATCAAGATAAACTCAAACAAGAATGTCAACACAGGGGAGATAAAAGTCAACCTCAACATTAGGGGAGATTGTTAGCCTTATTTTTATATAAGTCGAACAAGAATGTTATCAGTCGTCTTTGTAATAATTAGTCTTGTATTGTAATAGGCTACTCGGGTTCAACAAGCTTGGACTTTAAGCTAATATTAACCATGTTTCAGGCTAAAAGCCCAACACAAGCCACACCCGACCCAAGAAGAGAGTCCTTACGCCTCATATGGGTATGTGACTATAAATAGAACCCTCTCCATACATGGAGAGGGTGTTAGTTACCATTTGTGTGTGTGTAATCATCCAAACAATCCGTCCTTCCAATATAATATTTTCTTTTTCCTTCTTTCTATTTTTCTACCATAGCTTTGGCTTATTTATGCTTATTGTGTATGCTTATCAGTTATGTTTAGATTCATGTTATTTAGGATAACATCCTTCATAGATGGATGCGGGGGTCTGGGCATACCAACTTTAGGAACACCGAGTGCAGGGTCCTCAACAATCAACCCACCATTAGAGTTGATCAGCTCTCTAAGGGTGGTAGCATCCCGTGCTCTAGAATAGGTCAGGGAAGTCAAACTATTTAGGACTTCATCAGTCTGCAAACCCATTTTCTTTGCAATCTTTATGATAAGCTACCCACAACAGATCATACTATCTCTTTGGCTTCCAACTCCCTTTCTCTTAAGCCACTTTGCCATCAACCAAGCCACATTCGCATAACCATTTTGATGCCTCGCCTCAAACATACTCATTAACCACAAATCATTCTTCCGCATCTTATCATACCTAGTTGTTCTTTGACATAAATAATACATGATCATCTTTTGTATCACTCTTAGAATAGGACTCGTAGTAGTTGAGGCAAGACTTTTGGATAAATGTATCTCCTCCTCGCTACTAATGCGCAACCAGTAATCCCTAACATTAAAGTTTTCATCACTACGTAAACCTCCTCGAAAGTATACTTCAAATCCCTCTTCATTTATTTCAGCAACATGGTACAAACTCAATCGTCGAGCAAATTCGAGCAAAGTCAAGGTGTGTCCACAGCCTCCAAGTCTGAACTTAATCAACTTCTTAATCATTAACTCATCATCCGTCACTACCTCATCAAACTCATAAGTGGAGTAAAACTCGTGGCATAGTTCGGCATAGATTGGTTTATTGATGTCAAAAACACGTCTCCACACTTCAGAACTAAATATTTCCTCCTGTCCACCCATCTCGTACACCTTGATTTCCAACATATCTTTGATCGTTTCGGCACAACCCATGTTGTTCAACACTTCCCAATCCACAATTACCGTGAATAAATTTGTTTTGGTAGTAAATGAGCAATGTTGGTATTATATCTAGATTTAGCATCTCTAGTACTTGTGCCCTATAGCAAAAATTCATGGTAAACGCGTAAGAGCGTCTCTTCCTCCACGGTCTCGTGTTGGTGGGTACGCTTGGGTCGGGAAGAACCAACTTTGCTATCGTGAGTTCCAACTGTCTACACATAAAAAATAATCCACAAACAAATATCATGATGTTAGAAAGAAATTACAACCAACGGACAAGCTCAGATATGTGCTTGAAACCTTCTGTTTGAATTTTAGACCAAAAATGTGGCGCACTTCAAAAGAAATGCGGCGTACTTTCTGCATTTTCACTAAGTATGCTGGTTTTAGGAACAAAATCGGCGTACTTTTTGGGTTTTGAACAATTTGGAGTTTTTAAATAATTAAATAAATATATATATATTTGTTTTAGAACAATATTTCCAAATTATTCCCAAATCAGATATCACTTCAAAAACTTTGTTCAACTAAGGTGAAATCAATTCCTAATTAGCATAATCATAAAAAACTTTTATAAATTATAATCATACACTTGTTTTCCTAATTATCAATTTGATAAACCCTAAATAGAAAAAATATAATAAGCTAAATAATTATATTTAATAGTTAAGAACATAGTTAACATACCCTTGGCATAGTTTTTGAGTTGATGAATTGTTGTTGAGATTTTTTGAATTTTTTTTTGTGAAAACGGCAGCGGTTTTGGTAAGTTTTGTGTTTTGTTAGGTGTGAGAAAATTCTAAGAATATATGCTGAAACCGCCCAAAAGTGCGGCGCACTTCATAAGAAGTGTGGCATACTTTTGGCTTATTTTGTTACCAGACCTAATTGTACAGCGTATTAAGTATAAGGTAAACTTAAATTTAACTTTAATCCATCAATACTGATAATATTCATAATAAGAGGACTAAATGTCCATACATCAAAGAGTAATCCTATACGGATTTATTATACTTTGACATGTTTTATTCTAATGACTCAAAATTGAAAATTGAAAAAGACTCACGAAGGAGTACGGAGTACACTCCTTTTTATTGATCCTAATGTGTTTCTCGTTCAAAACCAGTCGGGTGACATAATGTCACTTAACTTGTAGTGTGTCGACAACTCCCTTTTTGTGACTTTTGTTTGGTACCCTTGATCATAAACGTTTCCATATGGGTTCATAATCCTTAATTTCACATGCCACTTCCCGTCACCATCACCGTTCTTAATGAAACTATCAGAGTAATTTAGAATCCATTTCATGTGTTGCAACAGTACATGCAGTAATCCAAGAAAGGCAACCAATTTTTTCCATACACAAATTTTTCTAAACGGATTCATGGCTTCTTATAGAGCTAAGGCTCAATCCATAGGATCGTCACAATTCAAATATTTTGCAAACTTCGGTCCATAGATGGGCTTTCCCATTTCATCTCTTGTTATACATTACTCTTCTTCATCATCACTGTCTTTTTCTTCTTGTTTGTTCTTGACTGCAACAACATAAAACTTCTTATGGCAAATGCCGTCGAAGGTTGAAGTAGTTCCCTTGATGGTATTTATAATTCCGCCACAAGTATGAAGAAAACTTCGTCCCAAAACTATTGGTACATCCTTGTACATAGGCATGTCTAAGCTCAGAAATCTTGCTAAAATTGTTGTTACGCCAACTTGGCATAAAACATCTCTAAGAATTCCCATTGGTTCGGATTTTGAACGGTCCAGCATTATGATCTTATTGGACACATGTTTAACTTCTTCTCTTCCTAGCTTTGCATAGATGACATAAGGTAAAACATTTATGTTCCAGCCAGTATTAGCCAAGGAATGTGTGTCATACTTTCCCTCGATACTTATTCGGTAGCTTCCTCTTCATAAGGTAACCCCTAATTACTTACTCGGTAGCTTCCTCTTCATTAATTTCCACTTCTTCGTCAAGCTTGAGCTTATCTAATTACACATTGTCTAATAACTTCTTATGTTGATCATTGAACTTAAGAATTTCAATTATCAATCTTGGTTCTTGTAAGATCAAAATTCTTTCATAAATATCTTGTTCTATAGCTTCACGAGACATTTCTTCTTGAGTTAACGGATTCTTCACAGTCAAAGATGGTCCTTCATCACTATAGGTAATCTTGTAGTTTCCATGAGGCTTTTTCTTGTTTCAGGAACTCTTCCCCATGTTGCACATAAATGGATGCAATTCAAGCCCATTAATTTCTGGTATGTCCCCAAAATCTATGCCTTCTAATATGGCAACCCAATCATCTCCCGGGTCATTGGTTTTATCAGATTCATCATTAAAGGGATCAAGATCGGGGTAGATGGTTATGATTTCATTTCCAAAGTCAGCTATTCCTTTTGTTAACCTTAGGAATGATCTTCCAAGCACTACTCCTGGTTCGATATCATCTTTCTCAGGATTGATGATAAACTTCACAAAATAAACTTCTCCTCTTAGAGCTACTATCAATTCCTTCTTTCCAACCTTATGTCCATTTTTTACCTCATGTTCCATACATAGTTTAACTGCAAATTCGTTTGAGATCAAGTTCTTATCGTTTTCCAGATTAATCTCCCCGTCATATGCCTCCAAACCATTAACGAAACATGGTGTAACATATCTTTCACTTATCTCTTCCGTTTCCATCCGGTAAAATGTAAATGTATTTTCCTCCTTCTTTTGCCCGTTATCATTGTATCATGGTACTCAGGTGCATCCCATTCTCCATTTCTCTCAATACCATCATTCAGTGAAATACGATTGTCCTCTCCAATGCATAATCGTTTGATACTTTTGTTTGGGTCCATTATGCTCTTAAGATAGCAAATCATCAAAATAAACATTAGTGGGTTAGTTAAAATAAAGATAAGCAGTTCTTTACACTTAAATAACGTTAGTAAACTCATAGAAATTAATAAACGGGGTAATTTCTTCATAATGAAGAAGATACGATAATTCTGTAAACGTTTAGGCAGAAAAGTGCGGCGCACTTCACAGAGAGTGCGGCGTACTTCCTGAGTTTTTTCGATTTTCTTTAGGAAAACCGGTGTACTTATAGAAAAGTGCTTCGTAATTTTTATATTTTTAGTTACAAAATTTATTAGTCTTTTTGTTTTCGGAATTACAAGCATTGCTAACTCTTTATTTTTATTAAATATCATAGAAATGACATAATTAAGCAATTTAAACATAGTATTTATCATATAATCATATATGGGAGCATAAATCCTCATTTTAGTATTTAAAAGATTCCTATAACTATCTCTCGAATAAGCACATTTAAACAGTAATAAGTAGTGAGTAAGCCAAACAAACATATTAATAATCATTGAATTAAGCATGTATAATGTAAAGACATATATTTTTTATTTTTTCGTTTTAATACATAATTTATGCAAATACAATAATCCAACAAATAAAGACAAAATGAATGTGATCCACATCTTCTCAGAGTTGAAATTACGCATTAGAATGGGTTTGTTTTTGGTTTTGATTCAAAATAAACTTTGTTGGTAACAATTCTTCAGAAAGTGCGTCGTACTTCGTTAGAAGTGCGGCGTACTCCTTGTGTTTTCTAGGAAAACCGGCGCACAATATTGTATGTGCGTCGTACTTCCCGTAGTAAAAACGATTCTTTTGATCAGTGATCCACCCTTTTTAATACATATATATTATAGTTATAGTAATATATATAATAAATATAGTATATAAATATAATACATACATACATATATATATATATATATATATATATATATATAATATAAATACGTAAAAATAAGGAAGATAACAATTATAGTATAGTAAGTATTTCCGTCGGGTTCGGTAAAATCACTTTTAACCAAAGTAATCCCAAAAACCTCCCGGGTCGTTTTCCCTCGACGAAGTGTGAATTGAAAATCGGTTAAGTCCGTGATCGCGCGTTTCGAATTGGTTTAAAAGATTTTTGATTTGGTTTTCTAAATCCTACTTGACATAATGATAAAGTAAATAAAAGCATATAAACGAGAAAAGCAATAAAAACAATTAAACATGTAAAGCATAAAACAAAACGAGTATTTAAAACGTGACAATTAAGCAAGCTTAAAAAAATCAATTTTAAAATTGCAAACTTTTAAAAATAAATCCAACATTAAAAGAAATTATATTTTTTTATTATGATTTTTTTTATTATTATTATTTTTTTAATTTTTAAAAAACTTTAATCTAAATAAATGTCGCAAATTAATAATCTCTAATCATATTTAAAATCCGCACTAATTTCTAAACACTAAATGAGCAAATAAATCAACTAACTAAATATGGCAAACGTTATAACATCAAAAGATAAAAACAAGTCTACTCTAATTAATTGAAAAAGGATTAGAAAATTGAACCGAATTGAAGAGCCGCAAGTAAACGATAACCACCCAATTTATTTTGCTAAAGCAAATAATCAAATTCGGTCTAGCTAAATAAACCATTAAGCTCCGCGCCTCATGAGTAGACCGGTACCAAAAGCAACACATAAACACAAAATGTTTACAAATTATAACAGTTTATTAGATTTGCAAATTTCCAAATCATGCTATCTCTATTCTATGAGCCCAACTAAAACCATACGCAGGCCCAAAGAAATTAGAAACACACGAAGCCCAAATTAATTCTAATGTGGCTCAAGGTACAAATTTCAATTCGTGTACTAATCTTTAGTCTACAAACCGAGTTCCAATTCTTAACATCAAACCCAATTTTAACAATTACTGTAAAACTCAAACCACATGGCCCAAACTATTCTAAATCCAAATGCAGCCTATATCATTCGAAAGCCCAAAGTAAATATTCTCAAACCAAACGAAAACCCTTTATCAATTCCTAATCATTGCCTAATATTAATAAGCTAAAAATCTTAATAAGCTGAGCTTATTTGCTCAATAAGCAAATCTGAATAAACCAAAACGACCACGAACCATACGAATCACTTATTTGAATAAGCACTTAAACATTTTAATTTAAATGAGATCTAAATAAGCTAAACAACTTTTAAACTATTACCACCAAATAAGCAAGAATATATCTAAAATTATCTCTAAAACTAGATCCAATAAGCAAAACCGAAACAGTTTTTGATAAGACTATTAAGCTATAAGAAGAAAGTCGAAATAAGCTAGGTGAGCATATTCGAACTAAAAAAATAAAAGAAAGAAAAAGAAGCTAATCGTTACAAGCTATTTAGACTTTATAAGCTTAAAACTTATCGAATAAGCTATAATAAGCTCAGTCGAGTGAGTGAATAAGCTGAGAGAGATGATAAGCACTTAAAGGCTTAAACGAAAATAAGCTAAAATATAAAAAAAATAAAAAACTTATTTATAAACTTATTAATTCGATACTTATAAAAGAAATAAGCGAATCAATCCAATAAGCTATTTGTAGAGATTATGTCGAGAAGCCATAAAGAAAAGAATAAGAATGGAGAAAAATTAAGCCATGAGAATAAACCACAAATCTTCAAATTATCTTCAATTAATAAGCCAACATCTTATTACAATAAGCTAGATTAAGCTGAAAAGCTTTTACAAAATTTAGATAAGCTAAAAAAAACTACAACTAATAAGCTAATTTTTTTTTAGAGAAAACTAAAAAAAAAACTAAATCCTAATGACCCTCAAAATGAGAGGAGTGGATTCATTTTATAGCCAAGTTGAGGGGAAATGTGTAAAATTGGTCCAATCATCGGATACTTGATGAACCAATCATTGGCTGACTTTTCATTTCACACGGATAGCCAAAATGCAACATTTTGATCGACCGTTGAGAAGCCGCCACGTGTCCTTTGGTACTGCTTCATTCGTACGCATGCCTCTCACACCATTGGATCATTTTCTTATTTTGCTATCTTTCTTTTATAACTCAAGAATTGAATTGATAGTATTTTCTCCCGCCACGTGGAGATATTTTACTCGTCCATTCTATCTAGTGGTAAGTCACGTGACAGTAGTGATTTATTTAAAATGCATGTGACATGGCATCATCCTCAAATTTACATCAGATCATCTTTTAGGCTTTTATTATTGGACCAAGTATTGAGTTGGGCTTATAAAGAAATGGGCTGGCCCAGCCCATTTAAATGGGTTACGGGCTGGCCCAATAAGATCCGAGGGTACCGTTGAACTCGTATTTTTGCACTCATTCCATTCTCGTGCTCGGTTTTGTCTGGTTTTGTCTTTCTTTTGTCCTTTTCTTGAATATCCGATACCTGCACATACACAAACACAAAAACAACATATTTTTGCAATTTTTATTATGTTTTTGGTCTTTTGGGTTCGTTTTTAAAGGTAAAAAGTATGTATAAAATAGCAAATACCAAATTCCCCCATACTAAGTTATTGTCGTGTCCTCACACAATGTAATAAATACGCGCTTAAAACTAAATATTCCAATCCCCTCAAACTAATCACCTCGAAAAGTAGCAAAGTGCTCATCTAAAGGAATTAAGGAATCAATAGTAAAGAAACGCCCCATTTTTCCATTTTTAATATACACTTATTCCTACACATAATTTTGATTATTTTTTTTAACAATTAACTACCTTATTTGACTTTCGTTATTTTCATAACCGTTAGGGATCATAGAACAAGATGCATTTCGATCTGAAAATGCCCCCAAATAGGATAAATTCTTCGTCCCTGACTTTTCACTCGCTCCAAACCAAGCTTAAAACGAAATCACAGTTAAATATTAGTTAAGATGCTAACACTACTCATATTTGTAATTTGTGATCTTTTCACTCCCGTCAATTATATATATTAGGTGAATGTGCTATTTTGAATTTCAACCGTGGATCAACATTTTGCAAAATTCTATGTTTCACGTTCCACCTAAGAATAATGAGTTTGAAGGCGAGATCATCCCATGTAGCGACTTTCGTCTCGGCACATCCCAACCTTGCGGCTAAGTGACCAGAGTTTTGACACCTCCAACTTAGACTAGTATCGGGACTCACGACCTTATGTTACAAAACTCTTAGGTTTTCTCAGTATATACAAAGCTTTTAAATAGTAATAGTCAGAAATTCAAAAGCATAATTGGATATTAACAATTAAAATCTATTTATTAATTTAAACTTAATAATAAACAATCATAGCAATTTGTAACCCACGACCTTTTTAGAAGGCTGCTACATCGGTTTGAGCCGCAAAGATCAACAAACATTTATCTTCTCGGATTTTTATTCTTACTATGCTTTCTTTAGAAGACTACTACCTACGGTTTGTGAACCGACAAGAGGTAGTAAACTTTTTATCACCCGAACAGCTTTTATTATTATTATTTTTTTTTTATCATTTATATCATCATTTTTTATAATTATTTTTATAATATATATACATAAATATATATACATAATACTAAAATATCTTAGTATATATATATATATATATAAAATATATATAGTTTTATTATATTTTTTTATCATTTTATCATTTTTTTTACTTTATATAGAGAAGACTTCTTTTTGAAAAATTCAAGTATAAATTTGAACTAAGACTAAAAATTTTGCTATATATTACATAAAAATTGTTGATTTAAGTTTAATTTCCAAAAATAGCACGTATATTAATCCGGTTAAGAGCTTATGGGAGAAAAAGCAACAAGTTACATACATGAGCTCTTAAGATTTCCAACTAATCCTTGTTTAGCATCCTACTCATACTTAACTCTATTATTTTTTGTTCTTCGCTAATTTCCGCGAACGCTTAGCCTAAAAGTTAAGGAACAAGCTAGAGCTCAACATGCTCGATCGGGTCAAAATTTACTCTTATTCTACCCAGCATGAAAGTCAAAATTGTGACAAAACACTTATTTTATTTTTGAAAATTTTAAATTTTTTTCATTTTTTTGGTATTTTGGTGGTAAAAACAGGATTGCCTGAAAACAACGGCTGCAGGCACAATCAAATCGCTAGATCCCCCATACTAAAACTACACATTGTCCTCAATGTGAGACTGTCACCCCCATACTAATTTCAAGGCATAATTCAAGTATTAAGGGTTCTCTATGCAAATCTAAAGCCATTTATTAAGTACGCTAAAGATAAACGTTAGATGATAAGATTAGGATATTGGATTCCCTAAATGAAGCTGAGGATATGAAGCTCGAATGAATGAGCATGAGAGTCTTCAAAATCCGGGTATCCTGGACATAAAATCACAAAACATAAAACACGAGAAAGGAAAGAGGCGAGCCCTCTCACATTAATTGTTAGAAAATAGATAAGAAGATAGAAACGCTTGTTTTTGTTACTCGAGTCACGAGCTTGACTCGACCCCGAATTAAATTGTCCATGGGGAAGCAAGTGGAAAAGAAAATCTCAATCGGGCTTTCATTAATGTTTGGATAAACATTAAAGGACATGAAAGTTCCATCTTGATGAGATGTACCCGGCATAAAATAATGATAAATGGGGATGCCGGGGTTAAAATTGGTATCTTCATTCCCATAGGAGAGAAGATATGGTGGAGTAACAGGATACGTGAGAAAAGCAAGAAAGATCCATACAACAAATGCCAAGAGAGGAGATTGGGCATCCTCGAATGGTAAATTCACATTTGTCATAGAAGAAACGTTCTCACGAATCCCGGGGTTAATCAAATCTCCCGGATCGGGCTCTATCTTAAAATAGAAACATTCAAGATCCGGAGGAGATATGATGTGAGCGAGTTCATCGGCGAACTCCTCATGATAAAAGTCACTCCTATCGGCAGGAGGAAAAGGATTGATCGAAAGATCAAAGATGAACGAATCATATTTAGGAAGAGAAAAATCAGCATGAGTAGTGGTACTGCCACTACTCTTTTCTTCAATATGATCGTCATTGAGATAGAAAGCTTCATAATCTGGAAGAGAATAATCAGAATGAGTAGTGGTACTGCCACTACTAATCTCTTCCAGATTAAAGCGAAAAGTTTCAGATTCGGTTAAAGAATTATCAAAGGTGTTAGTCTCCTCCAAGAAAGAGTTAGGAAAGGTGGAGGGAGACTTGATTACAAAATCGGAAGATGGAACGGGATTATCTTTTAATGCTTCGATGTTAGCAATAAGAAGATTGACATTCAACAATTTTTCACGAAGGATATCGTCTTTGATTGTTAGAAGAATATCAGTATCAACCCCTCCAACTTTCGGGATAACACTCTCTACCACCTCTAAGCTGACGATCTCAGCATCGGAAGGTGATGCATTGACATAATCGATATCCCCACCATATGGATAATCGTCATCACTCGAAGTAGAATCATTGTTAGAATCGATGATAGTTTCAGAGTGTTCTTTGAAAGCTTCAAGAGGGGTAGGGTTATCACAGAGAGGCACATCACAACCACCGTCGGAAATACCCTTGGACTCACTTGGGATCGGGACAAGGTTCTCAACACCAGACTTTATTACTTCGTCCGATTCTGTTGCCAGAATAGTGTCAAGATGATCGTCCCCCATACTTAGAGAGTTAACGGGCTCCTTGGTCGATAAAACAGGTGTGATCGCAATGGTATAGTCCTCGTCATCATCGTAGTAAATGGGAATCTTCCAATATCGATCTTTAGCTGCTTGATCTTTCGCAATTCGCCTATCTTCTTCCTTCTTTTGCATATATTGACCAACCATATCACATATGGATGTCATTTGCTCCATAAGCTTGTTTTGAGAATTAAGAAACTCATTTTGAGTATTGAAGATTGGATGATTGATGGTATATTATGGGGGTTAAGTTTGGTCAAAACCGGAATAATTAGAATTATAACACGGATTAGGTTCGTAATAATTCATCGGTTGACATTGAAAGTCTCGTGAGGACCCCCACAATCTTCACAACAATGATATTGTTGTGGAAAACTCGGTGAAGTTTATGGAAAATAATCAAAGTTTTGATTGAAACACGGGTCCTGATTGTAGACAAACGGGACTTGAGGTGGACAATCGTAACCGTAATGAGAATCGTTCCCACATAACTCACAAGAGTATGGTACGTATTGGGGTTGTGGAGGGTGGTTTGCAAAACTTGGAGAATCGTTAGAAGAGTACGGAGTTGAAAAATTGATTGGTGTTCCATTTCCAACAGTACAATAAAAACAAACTCCATCATATTCATTACAACCACATTGTTGGCATGTACCAAAAAGACATTGTTGTTGCAAACTTTGCAAATTTTGTAGGATCTCACTAAGGTTTTGATTGTAGCATGGTTTCGGATTAGAGATAATCAGAATTTGCGGTGGACAATTGTAACCATAATGAACACCTTTCCCACAAGACTTACAAGTACATCATTGACAAAAGATATCGTCTAACGAATCACCACACTTGTAACAACAATTATGGTGTAACATTCCGTATTTTTAGGTCATTTACAGTACTATTTAATTTCACTATTTTTTTTTTCTCGTACGCGTTCACTTTTAATTTTAATCGTTA
>BQNB010000967.1:0-92457 GCA_026074375.1 Tanacetum coccineum
AACAGAGATATTGATTTTTGTTGTTGTCTATTTGGTTTAGAGTATTGATTGTGTAAGGAGATGATTTATGGCTTGAGTGTGAGGATGATGGGTTAGAGTAGAAATGGATTTGGTGTTGGTTTGTGAAGATGTTTTTAAAAATCTGTTCTTTGTGTCTTTTCATCTCAAGTCAGTATCGGTTTTGTTTGTGGTGATGTTGTTTGGTTTTGGGTATGTTCCTGTGTTAAACCAAAACTGAGTTTAACTCGGTTATTACCGAGTTGACTCGGTTTTCTTTCATCTTCCAAAACCGAAACCCATTTTCGAAACCTCATATGAAAGCAGTTACGAAACCATCTATGAAAGCAGTTACCGAAACCACTTTCAGAAAATCCTTTCGTAAACCGTTTTTGAAATCGTAACCTTTTGACGATAGCGGTTACTGAAACCTGCATATATGAAACCGATTTTCCATAACTGATTTTGCGATAGCTTATTCTCATGTTTCTGAAACCAACAAAATAAGCATTTAAAGCAGTTAAGCACATGATAAATCAGATTTTTCCACCTGTAATGAAGTGTATAACTGTTTGTGGACCGGTTGAATTTTTTGTAAATCGTTTAGCACGTGAAAAGTATAATTGAAACTATTTTGGACTGTTGTGAATATTTAGAAACGTTTTTGGACTGATGTAGATTTGTTTGACTGTTATGCAAATGGTTTTGGACTGTTATGAATCTAATTTGAGTAGATATGGATTGATAATAACTGTTACGAAAGCTTACGAAATCCTTATGAAAGCTGCATTTGATCAAATAAGTCACACGAAACCTTATCAAAACGTTACAAAACTGTAATCTGATCAAATAAGCAACTCGAATAAGCACGAAAACACATCATGAATCACCTTATGGCTCCTGATACCACTTGTGAGGAATCTAGATTCACGATCTCAGAAGGTCAAGGAAACTCGAAATATGTATAAGCCATTTTAGAGAGAGAAATTAGTTTTATTATTGAATGATTAGTGAAATTAAAAATAAGAGGTTCATCCTTCTAAGGAAGCTTAGAGGGGTTTACATAACCCTTACACAATCCATCTTTGGCAATATTACAATTCTAGGCCTTGTGTTTTAGGCTATTGATAAACTATTATAATTTTCATAATGTCACCACATTTTCATTCCTAAACCACAACCATCTCATTTTATCATTTTATCTGTTACGAAACGACTTGATACGAAACCGAAACCACTTCTTACGAAAGCTAAGATACGAAACCAGATCTAAAAGTGTTATGAAACCGAAAGCTAAACCACATCTTACGAAACCGAAACCATCTCTCACGAAAGCTAAAGTGACTTAAGAAACCTAAACTCAAAATGAAAAAGAAGAACAAGAAAACCAAAAGCTTCATCTAATCTCTTTGTGTATTCATAGGTTTTTTCATAGAACATAGCCACAAGAGATTTATCTTCACTGATCCAGCACAAGAACCACAAAAGCAACACATGCATCTTAAGATCTAAAACACTTTCATACCCTCCTCATATCAACAACCACAACTCCGACTCGATCTAATTTCATCCACCTCATCTTACATCATAACATGAATTTTAAAAGAAAAATAAAAGATCTCAGTTTTGTTCAAGACTTATCAAGAATCTTTATAGATCTTATCACTTGAAACAACAATCATCATCGATCTTTAATTTGAAGCCTTCACTTCTTGGTTAATATTCGAAACTAAAAAAGAAAAAACAAGAACAATAATCTGTCCATATTTCTATATTGTTTTGATTTATAAAACGAAAAACAAATATAAACAATTGATCTCAGTTGGGTTGTATTTTCGTAACAAGCGAGTGTTTCAAGATCTTTTAAAGATCTAATCAAAGAAATAAACCCAACTAATCATTGATCAAAGTTATTGAAGCATAAATCTTCATTTAATTTTCCAGATAACAAGGAAAAAAACAAAAACAATATTGTTTTCATCTTTTCTTTCTTTCGGTAAAAAACTCATAAACGAAAATCAAAAGAAGAACTAAAAGAAACCTACCTGTGACAATTTTTATTTTTCTTGTGGTCTTCTTGAATATAAGAAACAAAACAAATCAAGAAAAAGAGTGCTTGTGCTACGGTTTGTGAAATTAAATAAAGAGTTATAGGTGGAAGTTTATCTTGGTTGTTTGAGAATTTCTTAGATGAAGAGTGACAAAATCATGAAACGAGATGAGATTTTATTGTAGTGGCTGTGAGATATAAAAGAAAAAAGGGACGTGTCTATTTGTGAGGAGAATAAGTGACTGCGTATGGTTTTAGAGATAGGGTTTATTGAGTTGTCTGAGTAGTAGTCTTATATGTCAAATCATATTAAGGTTAGTTAGTTGTGTTGGGCTTAACCAAAGAAATTGAGCTGGCATTGTATTTCTCTCAAAATAAAAGTGGGCCGATTTTTTGTTTCTTAATACTTTTAGGCTATCCAAAATTTTTGATAATAATTTTTGGATTGAATTTTAACAAAATTGATTACGGGTTGATTTTTCGAGAGTAACTGATTTTTTGGGTTCGTGTTGGATATTAATTGTGTTGAATAATTTTTGTGATCATTTTTGAAATATCCATTGTGCTAATCATTGTGATAAATCAGAGAAATGAAATTACAAGATATAATATCTTTATCTTTGAAAAAAGACATGAAAGAATTGCAACAATTCCAAGAAAGACTAAAAGATATCAAAGAGGAATGCAACACAAATATTCAAAGATTTAAGAGAAACGTTGAAAACATAATTCCAGTGTCAACTCCTTGGAATAAAAAAGTTTTTCAGATACTCTTTCGAAAGGAATTTAGGGGGCATTTGTTTGATGGGTTTTGCATATGGGGTTTGGGTTGAGTCCTAAAATATGTTGTTTGTTTGGGAGGTTTAGGATTGAAAAGTTGAAAATGGCCCACAAAATGGACTGTTGGTAGGTTTTGGTTTTGGTTTTCTCTCACACATATTAATTAATATGTTTCTCTCTTTCTCTTTCACACACATATACACATTTTCAATATAAATAATATTTTTAATTTTACATTTATATAAAAAACTATTATATAAATATTATTTTTCTTTCATATTTAATTTTACAAATCTATACTAAACCCAAATCCTAAACCAAATCCAAATCTAAATCTAAACCCGTATACAAACCAAACGCACCCTTAACTCTTTCAGGGAAGGATTTGTTTGTGTCATGGATCGACTAGAGATACAATTTCACAAAGAAGAAGTTCAAGAGTGTAATTCCAAGAAATGTTTGCCAAAACTCAAGAAACAGTTTGAGAAATTCTTAACTGATACTTCGGATTGTAAAAAAGAAAAAAAACATTTCAAGAGATCCTAGATAAAAAACACTATGTGTTGAACACTCAGGGCTTCAAAGATCTGATTATTCATTGCTTAAATGGTATCGAAAAAGGAATTGATGCAAGAGTATCTCATAAAGAAGTGTTGCGAATAAAAGAAAAAGATGTCAACGAAAGAAGGAAAAAAGAAAGACACATGATTGAACTTGAGATGCTGAAACTAGAATAAATGACTTAGAAGGGAGAATGCAGCAATACAGGGGATGCTCAAAGAGCGAAACAATCAAAAAAGAAGTGCCTGATACATTTTTGACTACTTCATACACTCTTTGAGGATTTCTCCAAAGAAGACTTAACAAATGCTTGCTTCTCGAGTGGATTTCACCAGGCATTTTCATCATTATTTGGTGAAGATGTTGAATATTTTGCACCAAGGTTGTTCTTCAACGTGGATAAATTTGAAAAGCAACTTAATGTAGAATAATTTAATGAAGAAATAGCCATGGTTGTCTTCAAGGTGTTGAAGAAACAGCTTCAGTTGTTCATTACTATGCAAATCTCTATGGATTCTATTGATCAAAAGACAAACCATTTCTTTACCGAATACATTCTCTGTGATGCTCAAATGTTCCAGAATATCTTAAACAGCCTAATGGATTCTATTGAGAAGGCCATTGCTGAAAGAAGATTGTATAAAAGAGCACATGATAACATGGTACATGAAAGAACGATGCAGATGCATGAGGGAATGATCAGTCAGGATGCTTCAGAGATTGATAACAATGTTGCAGGAGCTTCTCATGACAAAGACAACATAACTGAGGTACAAAGTTCTAATAACGAGATGTTTAAAAATATCTTAAAGAAAACAAAAAATGCTTCAAAGATGTTTGAGAAAACAAAAACGGATCATAAAATGCTTACATCAAAAAACATTTTGTTAAAGAAAGAAATTGAGGCATATAAGAAAAGGGTTCGGGATTTTAATGAATAACAATACATTGCAAAACTTGAGCAAGAAAAACATGAGTTGCAAGATTAAGTTTTAAAAGCAAAAAATGCAACTGACTCTGTCAAAAAGGCTTTCAAACAAGACGAGGACAAATATGTTAATAACATTATTCACCTTGAAGCTAAAAACAAAGATCTTGAGAACATAGTTTGTAAAATGGGCAAATCAAGTCAAACTCTTCGTATGCTTACAAACAAACAAAGATTGTATAGGGATAATAAACAGAAATTGGATTTGGGATATACGGATCCTTGTCCTCTTGGTCAAGCTATTGCATGTCATCCTAAATTGTATGATCCTGAAGTTCTTGGTCTACACTAAGTGAAACCGGATGTGCATGACACTGAGGAAATTCTTAATGATGCAGAAGAAAGTCAAGTCAAAATGAAAGAAAAACAATTTCAATTTAACTATGATAACATGAACAGTCTTTATGATATGTTTGTTCCTCAAACAGAACTTTCTCTTGAACAAGAATATTTTTCAGATCCTTCTACTTCTAATGTATCTTCTAAGTCAAGCAAAGAGATGTCGGATTTACCAATTCCAAAAATGCCAAACGAAAGTAAATTGTTAAAACTATTTGAAAAAATAGATAACGCAATTTGGGCATTGCGTGAAAGGATTGATAAAACTCTTTTAAAAGATACTCAAAGAAGATAGATATCTGATAGTCAAAATGAATTAAGAGAGTTTAACAAAACTAATGTAATTTCGATGCCAGTATCTTTGTCAAAGAGTTCAAAAGAACTTCAACAAGAACTCACTGAAGAAGTACATGAGATGTTAAATATTTTTGAGTCAATGGAAAGAAAAGTTGATAGAACATCAAAGGAAAGGTGTCAAAACAAATTGTTCAACTTGAAAAAGATTTTGCCAAACTTTAGACACAAAGCATTGCTTTTGAAATCGCACTTCAACACAAAACTCAAGAAAATAAATCTTTGAAAACATTGCAAAAATAAAATGAGGATTTTATGGCATCATTACAAATCGAAAATGCTCATTCGAAACAAACTTACAAAGATTTGTTTGAGTCAGATCAAAGTTCAAGAGTTGAAACCATTCAATGTGATAAAGTCAAAATAAAGTTCGATTTTGATAAGATAGAAACTCAAAACATTATGTTGGAACATCAGGTGGCTTAATTACTTAAGGAAAATAAACACTTGAAGTTGACTTACCAAAATTTGTTTGATTTAATCAAAAAGTCACGGGTTCAAACGAAAACATCAAATGTCACACAAAAATGAGGCAGAAAATTTGAATGTCTTAATTGTTTGAATTTGCATAAACAAAGTTTAATAACATTTTGGGAAAGATCGAATTATTTAAAAAGAATCAATTTGATTCCTTTTCAAGTTTAAATGTTGATTGTAATAGTTCTAAACTTGAAATGGAATCGGTAGAGAAAAAGAATCTTTTTGAAAACAAAACATGTGTTCTTCAAACAAAGGTTGACGAGCTTGAAAAGGTGTTAGCTCAACAGACAAAAGATTTTGAGAATGCAAAGATTGAATTATTTGAAAAGGAATAGGAGAGAAAAAAATCTTTTTGAAAGCGAAGCATGTGTTTTTTAAATAAAGATTGTTGAGCTGAAAAAGACTTTAGCAAAATAAACAAAAGAAATTTTTGATTTGTTGATGAAAATTGATAATTTTAAGAATGCTTTCGCTGATGAAGTAAAAAGGGCAACAATTGGGAAATTAACTGCTTTTGATGAAGAAAACTATGATTTTGGATCAAAGGTTACTCATCTATAAAGATCATTGCTCAAAAGTCAAAAGATTTTGATGATGTCAAGTTTGAATTGGCGAACAGAACAGCTAAATTCGAAGCGTATTTTAAAAAACTTAAAAATACAAAAGTTGTTCTTGAACGACAATTGGCTCGTAAAGTTGATGATTCTAAAGCTGAAAAGGATAATTTTTTGAAAGAAATTAATCATTTGAGAGCTCAACTTGAAAATCTGAGAGGGAAGACTGTGGAAACTAAGTTTGATAAACCTTTGATTTTGGTAAAACCACCTGCTGATAAACTTTTGATAAATTCTCAAAATTCAAAATCATGGTTTACTCCCAAAGTTGTTGTGCAAAAGGATTTGTCAAAACTAGTCACTACACAGTCTTTGCCTAAAAATGAAAAAGATCAGTTTTAGAAACGAATTGCATCTTTAAAATCAAAATTGGCATTACAAGATCTTCTTTCATGTCAAAAAGAATACCATGAGTTGAGAACTTCATATAATGCTTTAAAAGTAAAGTTTGATTCTCTTAACCGGATAAAAAGGAAAACCAATGTTTCAAAATCTTCAAAACCTAAAGTAAGTGTTTCAGAAAAGGTTCATACGAGTGAATCCTCAAAACCATTTTCAGAAGGGTTTCTCAGTTTACAACCTATTCTTTGCAAGCATGTAGGAAGTTTTCTAAGAAATCTCAAACGTTTGAAATATCTACTCCTCAAAAGGATATTAAGATAAGTGCTTCAAATGCAAAGAATCAATCTTTTCAAACATCACACTCTCGTTTTACACCGGTAAAACAAGTGTGGAGGTCTTCTAAGGAATCTTAAACATTTGAAACACCAGCTACACAAAAGGTTTTAAAGAAAAGTACTTCAAGAGAAAGGAATCAAGTTTTTGATACTCCACACTCTCGTTTTACACCGGTAAAACAAGTGTGGAGACCAAAGCAAAGTCGTTCAAACTCTTTGAAATATTCCTAAACAGAAATGCTTTTGATGCAAAACAAGAATGACTCGGCTTTGAAAAACAAAAACAGTGGAAGATTTTCAAATGGTTCATAAACGAATTTTCAGAATGTTACACCAAATGTTAATAACAAATGAAAATCTTCTTCGTCAACAAGATTTAAAATTCCTCAAGAAACACCGAGTTTCAATAGTCAATGGAAAATCAAAAGGAATTTTAAATCTTCGTTGATTCCACGAGAGTTGTTTTCAAATGAAACACGGTTTCAAGCCCTCAGTGGAACTCAACGTCTTTACATCAACTTGACTCAACTTTTAAATGGTTTTCAAAACTTGGCAAAGCCGTTAGCACTGTGCTTAAATGGGTTCTAAAAGTTGTTATCTAAATTCGATGTCACAATCGTTTGTAATCAAATGTCAGATTGTAACCTGTGCCTTAAATAAAAGGAAAATGTACACTTCAATGAGTTTATCCTTCACAACGAAAAGAGAAATATTTTCGGTCTTGGGCTATTCAAATAAAGCATTCAAAGTTTTGTAGTTTAAATCAATGGTTTGTAATTACATATCATATAACAACTCGATTTTCAAATAAAAGGAAGAAGTTAGGAAATGGTTGAGTTTGTCGTAGCCATTCTGTTGACGCTTTGAACTAAGTATGAACGAACGCCCTTATCTTTGGGTGATCTCGTTTAACTGGAAATTGAATACTACCCCACTTCTTTAGGCTCCCAAGCGTAAATGGGCTGGGCTATATTGCGCAAATGAAATTCATAAAAGCCGTTGCGCAAGCACCTTTCGAGGACAAGGCAAGGCCACAATAGCTTTTCTTCGCTTCAATCTTATCATCTGGTTTGTGACCATATTCCTCGCCCTTAACTGGACAAATTTTTTTTGGGGCTTAGAGTGGCAGCTAAATGTAAGGTAGGCCCTTTTGAACCTTTAGGAGGAATGCGAGTTAGCTGGTACGAGCGGAACCAGAGAGAAGAGAGGAGGTTCACAAAAGTTCAGAAAGGAAGAAAAAGTTGGTATAAGGAAAAGAGAAATATTTTCGGTCTTGGGCTATTCAAATAAAGCATTCAAAGTTTTGTAGTTTAAATCAATGGTTTGTAATTACATATCATATAACAACTCGATTTTCAAATAAAAGGAAAGTGTACGCACAAGTGCGCATTACCTTCAAAAGAAGAGAAATCTTCTTGTTTTCGAGCATATTTTTTCAATAACTTTTCAAACGTTTGCTCAAAACAATGACTTTTGATTATTTTCGATCAGAACTCGGTTTTAAAGATAAAAGAAAGTGTACGATTCAATGCGCTTTATCTTAAAAAGAAGATAAATCTTCTTTGTCCTCAACAATTTTTTAATCAAAAAAAATTCTTTCAAAAGTTTGCTCGGGACATACAACTTCTAAATAAATGTCAGCTCAGGACTCGTTCTTCAAGTAAAGGAAAGTGTATATCTTTGTACATTTATCTTCACAACGGGAAGCTTACAACTTCTCGGACTTGAGCTATTTCATTAAGATATTCAAAATCTTGAGCTCAAGTAAAAGTTTTCAAATAGGTTGAACATAAATTTTCAAGAATTATTCAAAACAAGATTTTTCAAAATCTTTCAAAGTGTGTGTTCAACACCCCCTTCCTCACTAAATCATTTGATCTATTTTTGAGGAGGAGTTTTTCAAAACAAGTAGTGTTTGGGCATACTTTTTCAAGAATTTTTCAAAGATAATTCAAAATCTTTCAAAATAATGTGCTCAACACTCACTTTATCCCTCAATATACTTGTGGTGTCTTTCAAAGTGAAGTGTTGTATTATTGAACAGGAGTATAATGAAAAAAAAAATTTTAACAAAAGAAAAGATTTTCATGTCAAAAATAGTTGTTGTCAAGTATATCGACAAGCGCGTCAGCGATCTAAGTTGTATCCGTTCTAGGGTATTCAAAAGCATTGTTTGCATCGTTCAGGTTGCATCCGTTTCAGAGTATTCAAAAACCATCGTTAGCGGCTTAGTGACGATCCATTTTAGATATAGATACACTTGGCACAACTAGTTTTTCAAATTTGTTTAAAACATTCAAAAATGTTCCAAATAATAATCATGCAATATCCGTTTTCTCCCATATGCTTTCAAAAACTCATATAGCTATTTTAATCTATTGATAGGTTTGATGGAGTTGAATGTGAATGGGAATAATGTCAACTAAGGCATCCGTTATCATCGAAATAATCACAACATGATGATAGTAATGACGTCTTGGAAAACATTAAAGGGGTTGAAGAATAAAAAAGAAAATATTTGTAAAGGGTGAAAAGAAAGAAGCCCTCCACAAAACTTAGGAAGAAACCGGGTCAATACATAATCTATCGGATATCACAAAGATGATATCTGGTATTGAAGAAAGACGTCATGGACCTAGTGATGCAATGCACAACCCTTCCCAGCTACTCAAGATTCTATCAAAATAATTCTTGTTTCATTGTCACGGAGATTAAATACATAATCAATTGACATCTCACTCTGAGATTGTTGATATTGAAAAGGTGGCAGTCTGTTCCAGCCTCCGATCAGTAAAACCAAAATGCACTTATTAAGTCTAGAGCCGAATGAGATCATATCATCAAATCCCACATAGGATACAAAAGTACATTTGTATTAAACATTAAAGATACAAAAAGTACATGAGTCACTTATATGTCTATGTGAATTGCATGTCTTTGTGACATTGCCAGGACATTCAAGAGTGATACTCAAATTAAGTATTTCACAATGATGAATGGAAATCCTAACAGTGCTAACATCAAGCCAACATTGAACGTAGATCATTAATTTTAAAATGATTGTTTAATGATTCAAATAAGGGTTAACTAGTGATCTAAGTGATTTAGTAGTTATTGTGTTATTTTGGAATTTGTTTCCAAAAAACACAAACAACATTTCCTTGATTTACTCAAGTGAAGTGTTGGATTACCCAGATCACATACTTTGGTGTATATAGCATAGTGCAACAACTAGGGGGAAGAAATGTGTACATCCGAGACTTAATTAACTTTGGTGTGTACAACATCCGGGACTTAATTGACTTGGAAGTTATAGTTTCTTTTTTCTATGAGTTATTTATGTGAAGTATGTGCATGCGAATGGTTGTTTATTTGTGGAGAAGCAATTGGGGGGTAGAACATCAACAACATCTCTACCTTTCATAAGCAAGAACACTGTCATATTCATTCCTTCATATCTCATACTCAAAGTTTAAAGATACACTTTCGTAACTTTGATAAATCAAAGAACTTCCTCAAATCATCAAGTTGTTGATCAAGATTAAAGTTCTACATGAGGAAGATTGTAAGCTGTCAAGAAAGTATGAGTATGTTGGTCAGAAGCTTTAAAAGACAAATCAAGATGGATTCACGGTAAAGAATGATGATATGAAAAGATCTCAAAGGCAAAGTCAAAAAGGAAAATGGAAAGATCATGATCAAGATCTCTAGAGCATGATTGGAACAAGACCACTATTACACAACAAGATTCAAGACAAACGAGCATTAAAGTTCAAAGATCAAGGTCACAAGAGAGATCTCAATGATCATCCTTTAGGGGGAGATTGTTACGAATAAGAAAATGATGATCATTAATGCAATCAAAGAGAGATCTCAATGATCGTCCCTTGGGGGAAGATTGTTAGGAATGATAAAAGTGACGATCTTATTGAGATAAATGTCTTGTAATAAATAGAGAAATAATATTGTGTAATAGGTTAGGTGATAGGCTCGTGACTTAAACAAATAGCTAAAAGCTAAGAAACAAGATAGAGAAATAATATTGTGTAATAGGTTAGGTGATAGGCTCGTGACTTAAATAAAGTCACGAGACCCAACAAATAGCTAAAAGCTAAGAAACAAGAGCTCCTTGATCTTCCTTGTATTTGGGTATAAATACTGTAACATTTCTCATTTTCAGGTTATTTTCAACTTTAATAAATTCCATTATTTATTTTTAGAGTTTTACGCGTTCATTAAGGGTCCATGGCCGGCCAAATGGATGTATTTACACCCCTCTTCACACCTTGGAGAGGGTTGGTTATTCACTTTCCTATTTCTAATCTAATATTGCTCTTTTCCTTTCTCTCTCTAAAGTGTTCATCCCTTCCACTCTCTCTCTAGTTTTCTTGTCATTTGATTATGAGATAAGATATATCATACATTCTACAATTGGTATCAAGAGCCATGTGGTGATTTAGCTTGGTGTTGTGTGCGTTTTTTCTTGGTTGTTTTAGGCGTGTGTTTTGGTTCGAACTCATACAAGAGATCTTCATCTTTTGTAGGTTTAAAAACCATAAAGCTATAAACTTTATTCTTTGTTTATCTTACTATAGGTTAGTTGTATAAGAAAATATTTGGAAAAACTCAAAAATCTTCACCTTTTTGTTGTGTTTGGTTCAAAAAAGGGTTTTGGGTACAAGAATCTTGATTTTAAATTATTTGTGTTAAAAACCATAAATTTTGTGTTTTTAAGGTTCTCCTAGTCTTAAAATAGCAATAAGTACAACTAAAATCAAGGAAAACGTCAAAAATTGTGTCTTTAAGCGATATTAAGTTTTTAAAGATGACTTTTTATACACACTGTTTGAATTCGGCAATTTATACGTGTTGAATACGGTGATTTATACATTATTGAGTACGGCGATTTATACGTGTGTGAATCCAACGATTTATACGCGATTGTATACGACGATTTATATGTTATTTAGATCCAGCGATTTATACCGTGTGGTAATCTGGCGATTTATACGTACTTGTATACGGCGATTTATACATCACTGGTTTTGGCGATTTATACGTTTCTTATACGGCAATTTATACGTTTCTCTGAATCCGGCTATTTATACCTTGTCTATACGGCGACTTATACATTTTCTCTGAATCTGGCAATTTATACCGTGTGTATACGGCGATTTATACCATCTTTCTATACGGCGATTTATATATTTTTCTTAAGGTGATTTATACGTTACACTTGGGTGACTTATACACGTAGCTAATGAGATTTATACCGTATTAACTTAGAGATTTATACAGTTTTTCTGTGATTTGTAAAATCCCGTGAATTGTTCAATTATTTTCTCGGTTTTATCAAGAATTGTAAAATCCTATGTAATCTTAAGACTCATTCACTTAAAACAAACAACAATTTAACACAATAACCTCTAATCACTGATTGATTAAAAAGTTATCTTTTCTCAGTTAATCAATCAATTCAAAATGACAACTCTAGCAGAATTCATGATCATTTCCGGTGCGGACAACCGTCCTCCCATGTTGGAGAAATCTTTGTATGACTCTTGGAAAAGTCGTATGGAATTTTACATGGAGAATAAGGACAATGGAAAAATGATTCTTGACTCAATTCAAAATGGTCCACTTGTATGGCCTACTGTTGTTCAAGAGGATGGTACTACTAGGAAAAAGACTTATGCTGGACTTTTTGCTACTGAAAAGCTTCAAGCAGATTGCGATTGCAAAGATACCAATATCGTTCTTTAATGTCTTCCACCGGATTATGCTATTGTGAATCATCATAAAGTTGCAAAAGAGATATGGGACAGAGTTAAGCTTCTTATGCAAGGGACGAAATTATCATTACAAGAAAAGGAGTGTAATTTGTATGACGAGTTTGATAAGTTTTCATTTGTGAAAGGTGAAATACTGTATCAGTACTACTGGAGATTTGCTCAACTAATCGATAACATGAATTTTATCAATATGTCAATGAGCCTAGTTTAAGTGAATACAAAGTTCCTGAACAGTCTTCCACCAGAATGGAGTAAGTTTGTGACGAATGTAAAGTTGGCAATTAAAAGAATTACATACTCAACTATATCAATTGTACCATATCTTGAACAAACATCCAGATACATGCAAAAGAAATACTCGCTTGATGCGTGAATGAACACCAATATCCTTCTTTCCATTTGTTCTACCTACCCTCAATCACCTTCTTAACTCAACAACTATCATTCTTAATACAGTCCTACACAGTTTCCTCAACAAACATACATGGTTCTACAAGTTCACCCTCCTTAACCATACTCACCAATGTATCCACCACCTCATCCATCATAACTATAAATCAGTCATTCATTTGTTCCACCATTACAACAATATCAGTCTCATCAAACCTTATTTGTTCTACAAATTGCTTACAACTCACCTCAACTTTCAACACAACCATTGACTGAGTTCCCTCAAATGGACTCAAGTCTTGTTGTTCTTGTGTTTAATCAAAGAGATGATCCAATTGCCTGTCTCAATAAGGTAATGCCTTTTCTAACAACTGTAGCCTCTTCAAGGTTCCCTTTAACCAACAATTAACTTAGAACTTCCTTTAATTCAAGAAACCAAGCCATAATTCAAGACGGCAGGGTTACAGTGCAACAAGTTCAGGGGAGGCAAGGACAAAGTTACGCTGGTAATAGCTATAAGGGTAATGCTACTAGTTCTGGGGGAAATAATGCAGGAGGGGCAGGCAAGGTGGTTAAATGTTATAATTATCAAGGTGAAGGAAACATGGCTAGGCCAGCACCAGCCAAAAAGGCCCTAGGAAAGTTGCATGTTTAAAGAAAAGCATGTGGCTGAAGCATAGGAAGCTAGGACCAATATTTGGATGAATAACAACCTATCATTTCTTACAATCTACGCATTCCAGATGGTCCAAGCTACTCAGACACCCATTCCACAAACACATTGTTTCTAGACTAAGGAACTTGCTGCTTATGAAATCTGACATGTGATGATGTCTCTAATACAAAGGCGGTTCTGCTACTAATCTTTCCATTTATGGTTAGAGCAATATCATAAGGTACCTATTTTAAAACCCTACATACTGATATAGATAATCAATGTGTGCATGCAATGCAGGGTTTTAACTAACACCAGTTTGCTGATTTTACATATAATGAATATTCATTTCCGTACTCTTCCCAGAATTTTCAATGAAACCAACCAGGCATTGTTCAAGAAACTCATTTGTATGAACAACAAGATTCAATTCTTTTTATCTTGATCGAAAAAATGTCAGACAAATGATTAAATCATGTAAAAAATAGGGAAAAAGCTAATCAGGAAAAGAATAGAATCCTTAACCGCTGGGTCTCGATAGATATAAAGAAAGAGTCAAAACGATTGACAACGTCTTAATATTGATTAAACACACTGAAAATTAATTTATCTCAAATAATGGATATATATTAAGGAAAAGCTTGCGATAAGCAGCAAATTGACTCACGTTGACCAAAATATTATCAAATCAAATCAAGAAAAGGAATCTTTTATTGCAAACATTTTGTTTTCAAAAACACAACCAAAGAAAAAGAAAGTAAATATTGAGATAAAGAAAATTGATTTAGAAAAGAAGAATAAGGAAATGTGATAATATTGTTTACAAAGAGGGTCAAGACTGCTCAAGGACAGTGCACAAGTTTAACAAGCCATAAGTTTTTTATAATGACACTCACAAACAAGCTCTTGGTTATAAAATAAAATCCGTTTTATCTCACGAAAGATCCCCGATTAAGCCGACCTAGTATGATGGTAGAGTATATATCTAGTCAACATGTTGGTTGTCCTATGATTGCTATCAAGAAACAAATGAGTTTAAAAGAAGTAAGCAATCCCAGCTGCTTGCAAAACAAAACAAACCCAATGTCCAAAAAGAAAGGAAAGTTACTACTACTTCAATAACTTATCGTATGAAGTTTAAATCGAAAATTTGAAGATTGGTAAACGATTTGTTCCAGAATAACAAATGCGGATGACCAAGAAACTGGTTCCAAACTACACACTCCAAGCAAAAAAACACTGCAAAAAAAGTCTTAGACCATTCTGCTTCCTCACCGTTTCAAAATGGAGGCTCCATCAGAAATTCTAAGGTATAGTATCTGGTTAATACGACCGAAAAAAGCATAAAAGCTTAAATAAAATCTTGGCCAATTTGACACTGTGGTGAAAAAGCGGATTACACCTGATGCTATAACAGAAAAGGAATGGGGGTTTGAACACACTAAAGCTGTTTTTCTAAAAGAAATAATTCCATTTTAAAGACCTTAAAAGACATATTTAATGTTTTTGATAGAGATCTTTTAAATGAGGTAACAGAAGTATAAACAGTTAGACAAACAGTGTTTTGAAATTCATAAGAAAGAACTTTTTCTTAAAAATGATCGAATCTTACAAAAAATCATGTCTCAAGATGTTATGATATGTGTGATGAATTCTACTGCTGTTTTTGATAATGTGAATGTGGAAATGCAAAGTAGTGAATCTTGTGTGAAGTGTTTGGATCTTGATGCTGATCTTTTGAACAAACAAGATGCGTTTAATGATCTTTCAAAAAGTTAATCACAACTTGAAAAACATTGCATTTCTCTTGAGTTAACAATGCAACTCAATCAAGAATTTTTTTAAAAGGATTCATTAAGTAATAATCAAAATGCTCTTGAAGTTCTGGAATATTTTGAAAATAATGATTTGAAAGCTCAGCTACAAGCTAAAGACACTACAATTTATAAGTTGAAGGAACATATCAAATCAATAAGAGAAAATGACAAGGAAGAGAAAGTCAAACATGAAATGAATGAAATTGAGACCATAAACATTGAACTGGAGCATAGTGTGGCCAAATTACTTTAATAAAATAAAAAATAAAGCTTTGCATAAAGAAATTAGAAGCATTTGGAAAAAGATTTATAAAGATCATTTGACTCAATTAAAAAAGAACACGTGCTCGTTTCAAGAACGACTGGTACACTTATGATTTCTCAATTGAACTCTAAATCTATGGAAAATACGGATTTAAAAGGTCAAATTCAAGAAAAGGTTTTTGTGACAACTGCATTACAAAGTGAATTAAGAAGAATAAAAGGTAAACATGTGAATGATAATGCCACCACAATAACTAATGCCACCCAGTCTTGGCTCCAAAGAATGTTTAAGTTATATATAGAACCTCTTCTCAAGACCTTAAAAACATAGGATGCCCATGAGGATTATCTAAAGAAGACTATAGAAAATACTAACACCATACGTGGACTTGTAGAATGCGCTAGAAAATAGAATCCTAGTGAACCACTCTTAGACTCTGCTTGCAAGTTTACCAAACACGTTCAGGAATTGTTAGTCTATGTTTATCAGACATGCCCTAGTTACACAAAACCTAGTGAGAAATTGGTAGCTGTCACACCCATGAACAAAGTCAAGAAAGTTAGGTTTTTAGAACCTCTCACATCCTCGAGCGACATTCATAAACAGGTAGAGTCATCCAAAACATCTTATTCTAACACACTGGTGTTGTCTTCTACAAGATTGAAGTGTTCTACTAGTACTTGCAGATCACAGCCTACAAGCAATAAAAAGAATGATAGAATCTCACAAAAACCAAGTAGCAACAGCAAGAATAAAGTAGAAGCCAAACCTAGGAAAGTAAATTAAAATAATCGTGTTAAAGAACATATTTATGATGCTAATGTTAGGCATACTATGTTAAATACGAATTCTCAATTAATTTGTGTTAAATGTAAGCAATGTATGTTTGATGCAAATCATGATGTGTGTTTCCTTGATTTTGTGAATAATATGAATCTATGCTCTAAATCTAAGTCTGCTAAGAAAAGCCAACATCATAATATCACGGGTAAAGTGTTCATTGAAGTAGGACATAAGTGGAAACCAACATGAAGACTTTTCACTATAGTTGGTAACTCATTCCCTTTAACTAGGATCACTCCTAAGAAAATAGTGCATCTTAAGGATACCACTTCTAATTCAGTTGAAAAACCAAAACCAGAGATTAAAGTCTATAGTAGGAGACCAAAACAAATAAAATCAGTAGGTTTGAGTAAAAAAGCTAACATTGTAGAATCTAAGATTGCTAACAACTGGGAACCCAATCATTTGTAGGGATCCAATGCTATAGATGTTCCATCTTCTTCTTCTCTTGTCAATGACAAGTTGTCCAGATTGTTCTCTGGTATCTGGACCCCGGATGTTCAAAACATCTGACAGGGAATCATTCTCAGCTCTTGAACTTTGTTAGTAAATTTCTGGGAATTGTTTGATTCGGAAATGACCAAGTTACAAAGACAATGAGGTATGGTAACTATCAGCTGGGGAACGTAATTATCTCAAGGGTGTACTATGTTAAGGGGCTTGGATATAACTTGTTTTCTGTTAGACAATTTTGTGACGTGAATCTTGAAGTTACTTTCAGGAAAAACACTTGCTTTATTCGGCGAATCTTGAAGTTGCTTTCAGGAAAAACACTTGCTTTATTCGGAATTTAGAAGGTGTTGATCTACTTTCAGGCTCCATAGACACAAATTTGTACACAATTTCTCTTGATGACATGATAAAGACTTCTCTGATCTGTCTTCTATCAAAAGCTTCAAAGACTAAGAGCTGGTTATGGCACCGTCGGTTATCGCATCTCAACTTTGGTACTCTTAACAAGCTAGCTAAAGACCGTCTTGCAAGAGGCATTCCAAAAAGATCATCTATGTTCAGCATGTGCATTAGGAAAAAGCAAGAAATCTTCTCATCAACCTAAAGCTGAGGACACTAACCAAGAGAAACTTTATCTTTTGCATATGGATCTTTGTGGCCCGATGCGTGTGGAGAGAATTAACTGGAAAAGGTATATCTTGGTGATTGTTGACGATCACTCTTGATTTATTTGGGTTAAATTTCTGAGAACAAAGGATGAAGCTCTTGACATTATCATCAAATGCATCAAAAATATTCAAGTTCGTTTAAATGCCACTGTCCGTAACATTAGAACAAATAATGGAACTGAATTTGTCAATCAGACTCTTCGTGATTTTTATGAAAATGTAGGCATTTCGCATCAAACTTCTGTTGCTCGCACTCCTCAACAGAACAACGTTGTCGAAAGAAGAAACCGAACTCTTGTGGAAGCTGCTCGCACAATGTTGATATTTTTAAAAGCTCCATTGTTTCTATAGACCGAAGCAATCAATACAGCTTGTTATACCCATAACCATTCCTTGATCCGTCTCAGCTACAGCAAACTCCTTATGAGCTAATGCATGACAAGAAGTCGGATTTATCGTTTCTTCATGTCTTTGGTTCACTCTATTATCCGACCAATGACAGTGAGGATTTGGGTAAACTAAATGCAAAGGCCGATTGTCACACCCCGTCTAGGCGGAAACACGAGGCGTAACATCATGGATATCATCACAACACAATGGTGTCAACAATAGAGAGAACTAAATGAACTAAACGAAACATAAGGGACACAAAGTGTGATGAAAATACCCAGCAAACATAAAATAATATCTGACGTCTTATATTGAAGTAAAAGGGGATTACATCGATATTAAGACATGAAATACAACCAAAACAAGTCTAAGCAGATCAACTAACAAGCATCCAATATTCAATCAAATAAGAAATAAGCTAGGAGATTAAACTCCGCATGCAACCTAAGGTCTCTCTAGCCACTTCTCACATTCCTATGATCTTCCTTATGCTCACCTGAAAATGATGCTTAAAAACGTCAACACAAAGGTTGGTGAGAGTCATAGGTTTTACGACACTAATACAAGATTTAAATCAATTACTGTGATTAATAAAACAAATCACACATCAATATCACATCACATAACATGTAGTACATAACGCATATCAGTCACATAATAGTCCATGCATTTACACTAACACATAATCACATAAATTTAAAACTCATTTAAACACTTGCATCATTTCCATCCCAAGTTTAAAACACAATAAAAAAAAGTAGGACTATGTAACTCACCTGAATGCTCAAAACGCAGCTTCCAATTCTTATAACGCAACTATACAAATAAATAAACACGGTTACACGTGACCAAGCTAAAAGCTCTAGTCCATGTAACACACATATGATGGATGTCTAAGGGAGTGATTAACCATCATGGGTCACCCCGACACCATGCCCAACCTTAACCACTTCATTAACACTTTACACTAGTTAACTATAATTTGTTCAAAGCAGAATTTTAGTGTAACTTTACCCTCTTAAAACCCTTACTTGCTGACCTTAATAAATTATACCAAAACTCACCTAGGTTCATTCATGAGTTTACTAACTACCTTGTGATTCTAAATTACTCATTACATATACAACTCTCAAATAAAATCCAACTTCAAAACTGTCCCAATTCGGATATGATTGCACACCAAAAAGTATGGCCTTAATTATCCTACTTAGACACGCAATCAGAAGCTCTCCTTCTAGGGTTTCTTTATATACATATATAACTTATTCACTCTAGATTGGCTAACCTTAATTCCACTTTTAGGTTAGGGTTTTACCCTCCTAAACATGACCTAAATCTGACCCGTATTTACTATTTTGATAACTTTTCTTGTAACTAATATTTAACCAACTTCTAAAACTCCAAATCATTCGAGGCTGAAATTTTTGAAAAATAGACTCTTTGAACTATAATTTAGGCACTGGAATCATATCAAAACACGCTTTTACCATCTAGATATCATCAGTGAAACACAGCCATAAATTATGCTCAACTCTAAATCATAAATTAACGCGATCTAACTCTAACCACTTACACCAATAAGATCCTAATTAAACCCTAAACGTTCTAGCATGCATAAAACATCCTTAATTACAGTAGATCTTAAAACCCTAATGATCCATCATATTAATTGTTACATGTTTTTAAAGAAAACTAAACAAAAGCTTAATTGAAACATACCTAAACCTTGATTCTTGAAACACAAATTCACCAACTCGTTCTTGATTAAAAAAATCTTTTTTATTCTCTTGAGGGATTCGACGATCAAAGGGAACAAGGGGAGAGAAAAAGTGATTTAGGGTTTTATTGATTTGATATTTTTACTAATAGAATCCTAATTGATATCAAACTTTATTTTCTTTTTTTTCTTTCTTCTAAAACCGGTGGAACACCCCTTATATATATATTTTTATTTTTGTATTTAATTATTTATTTACTAATTATCTTCATTACCTTAAGTTTTTCTAAAAACCTAAGCTAATTTGAGTAAACCTTTTTACATAAACGCAACTTACTAAACCTTCTAAAAATAACTTTTCATTTTACATTTCACTTTCTATATTTAGAAAGTCTACCCTAATTCACCAAATTTCACTCACTTAACTTTTTTCCAACATGATGTGTTTCCCATAAACACTTAACACAAAATCATCCAACTATTGACGTAGCATTGCATGCAATACGCCATTCCATTCCATTATCACTATACGTGAACAAATGGAATACTCATCACCAAACACAAACGCCCTCAAAATAAGATGATCATTCACCTCAAAATGATATCATACACCTATTCAAACCACTTAGCACACACATATAACACCTTGCACACAAAAAAATCACACAAAATGAACCCTTAGCCATTTCTAAAGGTATCACTAACCTAATTAAATCACGGATGTTACAGTATCCCCTCCTTGAGGAAATCTTGTCTCGAGATTTAACTAGCATGCTCAACTACTCGGTCCATAAACAACTGTGGATACTTAATCCTCATCCGGTCTTCGTGTTCCCAAGTAAACTTAGGACCACGTTTTGAATTCCACCTAACTTTCACTAGCGCTATCTTCCTACGTTTCAACTTCCTAATTTCTCGATCCATAATATCTACAGTTTCCTCGACAAAATGAAGTGTCTTGTCAACCATGATCTCATCTAATGGCACATGCAAATTAGCATCCGCCAGACACTTCTTTAGATTTGACACATGAAAAGTGTCATGCATGCTATTCAACTCCTCAGGTAACCTCAACCTATAAGCTACAAGGCTAATCTTTTCAAGGATCTCAAACGGTCCTACATATCTCGGTGCTAACTTACCCTTCTTTCCAAAACGAGCTACGCCCTTCCAAGGCGTCACCTTTAACAATACACGATCTCCCACCTCAAACTCTAATGGCTTACGCCTATAATCAGCATAGCTCTTTTGACAATCTCTCACCGCTTTAGGCTTTTCCTTTACCAACACTACTTTATCTGTCGTCTCTAGTACTAACTCAAGTCCAGTCAAACTACTCTCTCCAATCTTTGCCCATAGAACAGGCGACCTACATTTCCTTCCATGCTTCAAACGGAGCACACTGAATGCTCAATTGATAACTATCACCAAAATCGACAACATATGCCTTCATTATATCCTCCAAAGTCTGAATCATATGTTCGCTTTGTCCATCCGCTTGAGGATGCTAAGCAGTACTCAAATCCAATCGCGCCTCTATCACTTTCTGCAGCGTCTGCCAAAACCACGAGGTAAATCATCCATCTCAATTTGAGTTGATCGTCACTAGAATTCCATTCCTTGCTATTATCTTATCAATATAAATCCTTGCCAACTTCACATCTTGAAATCTTCTTGTATAGCTAGAAAATGAGCTAACTTGGTCAGTCTATCGTCCATCACCCAATTCACATCATACTCACTACTTTGACCTTGGAAATTTAGTGATAAAATCCATGGTGATTCTATCTCATTTTCACTCAAGTATATCAGGTTGTTGCACCAAGCCAAAAGTCTTTGACATTGCAGCCTTCACCTCTTAAACAAATCCGACAATTGCTAACATAGGTAGCTATATCCTTTTCTACATGTGGCTGCCAATACATGTCTCCAAGGTTATAGTACGTCTTATCCGCTCCTAGATATACCAAGTACCTTGATGCATGGGCCTTATCCATTACACTTCCAACCAATCAAACCCAAATTCGATCCATAAAGTACAACTCTCGTCTCCTTTTCTTTCCATCTATGGATCTAAACCATGTAGTCTTTCTGCGAGTACGTTCTCTTGCTTGAACGCATCACTTTGGGCTACCAGTATCATTCTTCTTACTCGTCTTGATTTCACTCTCTCCTTCCTACACAACGCATCACCCACTACATTCGCTTTATCGGAGTATGACACAATCATTCTTCAAAGTCTGAAAAGCCTCTTCTTGTTCTACGCTCCACTCATACTTCTGATTCCTCTCAGTTAGGGAAGTAAGGGGGTTCAACAATCTTAAAAAAAATCACGATGAACGTCAGTAGTAACCTGCCAATCCTAAGAATAATCATCTAATTCCTCACTGCCTCACTCTTACTCAGATGTACGTGAATACGTTATGGTTGACCACGTGACCAAGAAAATGCACTTATTCCAACCAAAACTCATACTTAGAAACCTCAGCATACATCTTCTCCTTCCTCAGTGTCTCCAACACTAACTTCAAATGAACTTCATGTTCCTCCTTCAACTTTGAGTAGGCCAGAATGTCATCAATGAATACGATGTCAAACCTACCTAAGCACGGTTTGCAAACACGGTTCATTAAGTCCATGAAAACCGTTGGTGCATTGGTTAACCCAAAAGGAATAACCGTAGACTCAAAATGTCCGTATCTCGTTCGAAATGCGGTCTTTGGAATGGCATCCTCATGCACTCGTAGCTGATGATAACCTGATCAAAAATCTACCTTTAAGAAAGGACACGCTCCTCGTAACTGATCAAACAAGTCATCGATCCTAGGGAGCAGATAACGTTTTTTAACAGTTAATTTGTTCAGCTCCCTATAGTCGATACACGTACGGAAAGATCCATCTTTCTTCTTTACGATAACACAGGTGCTCCCCACGGCGAATGACTAGGTCATATGAAACCCTTGTCTTGCAACTCTTGAAGTTGCCTAGACAATTCTTGTATTTCTGAGGGTGCCAAACGATATGGAGACTTCGCGACCAGCGTCGCTCCAGGAACTAAGTCTATACGGAACTCAAATTGTCGCTGCGGTGGTCATCGACAAATCTTTCGGAAACACATCTTACATTCGGCGTCATTAAACGCTTTAGCGGCCTACCGTAAAGTACTTTCCCCTTGGAACCCTAAGTTTCGCTACTACCTTCCAACGGTAATTCACCCACCTTCTCAGTTGACATGGACATCAAAGCTTCCACGATTCAACGATATCAACGAACTTCAAGGGTTACAACAATCGAATAGGATAACAAACGAATATCGAGTCAAAGGCTAGAATGCATATAGGAGATTCCACATATGCAAGTAGACGTGGGTCAAATGACATAAGAATCCTTTAAAAAATACGTATATGCACCGAGTGAAAATGCAACGAAAGAAAACCAACAAGCGTACCACGACAAATATGAACACATAAAAAAAAAATCATACTAAATACGGAAATTCATATACCAAGTTAGTCGACACACAACTCGAAAGACCAAAGTTAAATTATGTTTTACAATAAAAAAAGAACAATTAAATTAAGAAGAGTCACGTTTAAAGAGTATAGCAAATCATTTTTAAAACAATCAATGAAATTGTCATAAATGTAATCTTTGAAAAACTCATACTGGTTTGTCCATAAAAATCAAAGATGTAATCTAATGTTCTATTATCTACTTACCACTATGCATCACTTAAACCAGCTTTTATAATAAAATAAACTTTGTTTACGACCACTTAACAATTTCCAAATCTTGGATTTCATAGACCATTGAAACTTATACTAGAGTTTACAAAGATCATTTTAAACACAGTTTTTCTCAAACACTAACACAATTAACTACAAAAATGACTTTCATAATTAGACATCAATAAGAAATGATGAATGTTGTCCTCTCAAACGAAAGATCACCATAAACCCAAGACAGGTATCTGTAGAAACACCGCACAGATCTCAAACACAATTCCTATTGTTTGAAAACGAAAAGAAAATACCAGGAAGCCATTATTCTACAAATAAAATCAAACGAACTCGATACAAGGAAACTCTGCAGATTTTACGCACACAAAAGAAACTAAGGTCTAATCCAAAAAAACGATCACTCCGAGCAAACCTAAAAACATCGATACTAACACAGTCGCCACTCGGGTTATGAAAACCGAAAGGATATACAACCAAAGGGAGTAACGAATGATTCACTATCTAATATGTTTAGTTAGCAATTAGTCTGCTTCTCTAAAGAAATACGATTTGATACTCAAATCGAGAATCAATGCAACGAAAGACTAACAAAAACGCGCCTATATCTTAAAGATCATATTCCGAACACCAATATTCACATCGAGACGTTCGCATAGGAAAATATCGAGGTCTATCCTTACTAACGAAGGTACGGATAAGGGATTGCTAAACTTAGGAACTTAGGAAATCCCGAACAATCAAAAACCAAACAACCAGAGGCACTAACCCAGACACTCTAAAAAAGCAAATACTAGGTATCCATAATTACTAGATAGAAGATGAAAGCTACTATCTATAACGCTCAAACTTAACAAATCCTTCATTAGGGTAAGGAGAAATACGTATCTCGTTACCCATACCACCATTCCTTATCATGAATACACATATCAATAAAAAAATTATACACTACCATCATTACAACCAAACAAAAATAACTCATGCAATCATAGTCACATCTAGTCTAGTGTGTGGATGTCCCTTTAATTTATGTTGGAGCCACCATAAACTATTAAAGTGTCTCCTTTCACACGTGTACTTTACTTCCAAGACTATACTCCAAAATCAGTCAACAAATTCACATATAAGCACATATACCACATTGCACATCTTAAACCACTCCAACTTAACACATAAAAGTTGCTCTATCAAATAACTACTTACTTATATCAAAATAAAATCAAAATGACATAAAGGAACAAAAGTCTCACAACAACTTCCAAAATATGAAATATCTGAAAGAAATAATCAATAACAACATGACGAGGTAAAGGACGGGATAAACTTATGATGGGCCTCGCTTGGGTTTGACTTTTCATCCGCAAGAATCACCCAACTCCGCGGGTCCAGCCTTACTACGCGCATCCCAGACAAACGATCCCTAGTCCTATCTCCTTACGGTTCTACAAGAGCTTCCTCTTATGGATCCTTATCACGCTTTCATCAGTCAGTTGGGAAAATAATGATTCTCAATGATACTTTCTTACGGTGTGGGGGAAAACATAGCTACAAATACTTAAGAAGTAATACGTATCATATCTAACAAATAATGGATAGGCAAAATAACTAAAATGACAAACTTAGCAAAATACTAAGATATATAAGTTAGTGCAAAAATAGATTTGAAGCATAGCTCTGTTTATAGCATTAACACTTAAGCCTAAATGCATCTACATGAAGGAGACCCCTAGGTTATAGTCCCTAGGCTTAACCCACCACTTCTCCTACAATCCAAAGCTCTGATACCAATCCATTCACACTCCGCCACTAGACTGAAACGCGAGGTGTAACATCATTGGATTCAACACAACACAGTGGCGTCTATACAGAGAAATCCAATATAAAATAAATAAGTAAGAGCATAGACACAAGCTGATCTCATACGTACAATACTCCCATAAAATCTACCAAAATCCAAAAGGTCTATCTTTATAGATGAAAACGAAAGTTCTCGGGCCAACATAAAAGACAATCTAACAATTATCCATAATCTAAAAACAATGTAGAAATTCAAGACATAAAGCAATAATCTCCCATACATAGTCCTATGTTTCTCACTTCTACAGCACTACTTACCTCTCTATCTTATTCCCATGTGTGCTCACCGCAAAATGATCTTACAAATAACTTCAACACAACAGTTGGTGAGAGTCATAGAACTCTTTTAAGACACACAGCCAAATATCATAACCTTTAAATATCCACTTCACTAATTGTCATAAATTCATAAACATCAAACTAATTCAGCAGTTGACATCACATATCGTATCTATCACATATACAAGCTATACATAGCAATCACATCCATATCCTCATGAGACATTTCACGCTCAATTATCTCCATAAAACATAACAACTAAATAAGACGATCACGCTCACTCTCATATCACACACTCACACAATGTCCTTAATACGAATCACGTCATACTACTCTATCATCTACAAACTTTTATAATCTGCCATGACACGATCACAGCTCTAGCACAACAATTCATACCATAAAAGCAAGTAGCACCTAGACATATCAATAGGTCACGTATATCCTCTCTCTGCATCATTCTTAAATGACATAAATCCATAGTATATCTCTAAAATCACATTCAAAACTTCTTAGCCTCACATTTTCTACCCTAAGAAAATAAAACAGATCAAAAATGGATGGTGGAGTGGTGGGGTGGAGGTGAGGTTGGGAGGGATCAAGATAAAGGAAGGCTATGAAACTCACTGCTGAATCTTAGCTTCCCAAACATAATCTCATCAACATGCTTCCACTGTGTTATTCTATCTACATTTGTTTTATATGTATATACTCACCTTCTTTTCTTCACGTGAGATACTCTCTGATAATCGACAATTATCATTCACCACTTCCATCTTTTATTTTTTTTTCTATTCAAGCGCATCAGAAATTCAGGACTCATTCAACCTCTCTCTATAATGTAACCTCTAACTAGTGATGTAGATTCAACAAAGCTATCTGTCACCATAGTTCGTATACTTTCTTTTAACTCCTTTTCCAATCTCCTATACTCTTATGCCATTCTTATCACTTCTCAATTATTTACCACTTTAAATTTTCTGGTTACTGAGTCAGAATTTTACTCTCTCATCTTACGGTCCTAACGTCCTCACTATCTAAACATCTTCTATAACTTTCACAAACAGGACACAAAATTCACCATGCTAATATTTCCATAATGTTCCTATGACCACCTCTCATATCTTCATTCTCCCATAGCCATTACCTTTTTACAAATACCCGTAAAATACTATTAATCCAAGATGTGATACTCCTTCCTCTCCTACTAACACTCACTCGTTGAGGTCGGAGGATAACTGATAAATAGATCCTGTTTCTTTGGATTAAAGAATCCTCTCTAAGGGTATTTGTAAAAAGGTAATTGGCTATGTGAGACAGCTATGAGAGTGTTTTCTCTCTGAGTACATTGTATAATCAGCATGGTTGAACTTCTTCTTTCTGGTTGGAATTACATAATAAAGACTGTTTACAAGTGACTAATCGTTTAGGAATCTACGTAAGATGAGTGTGAAAATTCTGCTCATAACCAGAAAATTTAAAGGTGTAACATGACAGTGTAAATGGCAATAGGTAGGAGTTTGGAAAATGAGGTATACTAAATCAAAGTATAAGAACTATGGTAGATAGCTTAGACACTCCATCATAGTTGAGGTTACATTATATTTGCGGTTGAATGTCCTAATTGATGGTAGCATATTGTAGTGTTAATTGTTTCGATTATCCATTGAAGTGATTGTGAAGCATTGACATGGAATCTTTGGGGAAGGCTAAGCTTCAGGTGAGTTTCATAAAGGCCTCCTTTCTTATATTCTTTTCTTAGGGTGAACTCATGATGCATAAAGTTTTGAACAGTTATTTATAGCTGAGTGTACATAAACACTGATTAATGTCATGTTAAATGAAGCAAGGGCTTATACGTGACTAATTGTGTATGTTATGTGCTACTGTAGCTTCTTTATGGTATGAATAGTTGTGCTCTACTAATGAGCTGATCTTACTCATGTGCATTTATAGATTTTGTTTGGTAGTAAGCTTAGATGCGTATTACGTTACATATCTGATTTGTGTCGAGGAGCGTTAGAGCGTCTATTTTACTGTTACTTCTTTTATGTGAGCGCAATTGAGCGTAGAATGTCTCAATGTGGATTTATGTTAGATTGCATTGTATAGCTGTATGATAAGATACGCTGTATGTCCATGCTATGGTATGGATTTTATTTATCATAAAGTGAAGGAATTTAAAGGTTTGTTTTGCGAGTCTCTAATCTAATGACTCTCTCACTCAACTGTTTGTAGTTGAAGATATAAGCAATCATTTTCAAGGTGAGCACCATGTGAATATGATAGGATGAAAGTGCAAGAACAAGACCAAGTGAGATGTCTATGGAGTTGTATCTGCTTTCTAACATATTGTCTTGAATTTTACATGTTTGGATTATGATAATTGTTTGCAAGTCTTTATGTTGGCGAGAACTTTCGTTTCATCAATAAAGACGCCTTTTGGATTTTGGTTAGTTTTATGGGTATTGTTATGACACTTTGTGTCTATGCTTTACTTATTTATTTTATATAGAATTCTCTGTATAGACGCCATTGTGTTGTGATGATATCCCATGATGTTACACCTCGCGTTTCCGTCTTGGCGGAGTGTGACAGATTGGTATCAGAGCCTTTGGTTATAGAGAAGTAGGTGGTTAAGCCTAGACTAGGAACAAGGGGTCCTTCTGTAGATGCATTGTAGACGAGCCATAAAGTGTGAGTTTAATGCTATAAACTGCTTTAGATGGCTTGTTCCTCAACTACGTTTTTATGCATAACTTATATAAGTCTCGTGATCTTTTTGCTTAAGTTGTCCACATTATAGTTATTTTGCCTATCATTATTTGATATGATACGTATTACTTTCTTAGTATTTTAGCTATGTTTCCCCCCACCCGTAAGAAGTCTCATTGAGGAACTATTTTCCCAACTGGACTTAAGCGTTATAAGGATCCATAAGAGGAGCCTCTTGTAGAACCGAAGGAGATAGGATAAGTAGTGATCGTTTTGTCTATCAGGTCGTAAGTAGGGCTGGACCCGCAGAGTTGGGTGATTCTTGCGGATGCAAAGTCAAACCCAAGCGAGGCCCATCATAAGTTTATCCTGTCCTTTACCTCGTCATGTTGTTATTGATTATTTCTTTCAGATATTTCATATTTTGGAAGTCGTTGTGAGACTTTCGTTCCTTTATGTCAATGAATTTATTTTATGATATAACTAATAGTTAGTATATTTGATAGAGGAACTTTTAAGTGTTAAATTTGGAGGTGGTTTAAGAGATGTGCATTTTTGGTAAAGTGCTTATATTGGTGAATTATGACTGATTGGGTAATCTTAGAAGTAATACACGTGTGAAAGGAGACACTTAAATTATTGTGGCCAACATAATATAAAAGTCATCACACTACGTAGACTTGTGACTATGATTGCATTTATTTTTGTTTGGTTGTAAGATGGTAGTGTAATTTTTTTATTGATATGTGTATTCATGATAAGGATGGTGGTATGGGTAGAGAATTATTCTCTTACCCTAATTGAAGGATATGTTAAGTTGAGACGTATTATATAGTAAGTTTCTCTCTATCTAGTAATTTGGATCCTATATTGCTTTTTATAGAGGTTGCTCGTTTTCTGGTTGTTTGTTCGGATACTAAGTCCTAAGTTTAGCATCCTCAATCGTACGTTGTTAGTAAGGATACCCGATTTCTTCCTATTCGACGGACTCCGAAGTATATGGTTGTCTCGGAATAAATCTTTCACATAATATGCGCGTTTGTTAGTTGCTTCGTTGGCATTGATTACTCGTATGAGTATCAAACGTATTTCTTTTAGCACCTAATTGTCTCCAACATAGTTAGTGTGAATCATTACTACTTTGTTGTATATCCCTTGGTTTTCCTAACCCGTTGGCGACGTGGGGGGTTTTTTTTTAAAAAGTACGATGTTTTTAGGTTTGCTCTGTTGATCGTTATTTTTGGATAAGACCTTACGTTATCTATTGAGTGCTACATCTTGCAAGAGATTTCTTGTAACGATTCGTTGATTTTATTTTGAGAATATGGTTCCTGGTATTTTCCTTCGTTTTCAAACAATAGAATTGTGTTAGAGTCTGTAGCGCGGTGTTTTTACATCCTTTTTGGTATTTATGGTTTCTTTTTGTTTGAGTAACATATTTCATAATTGATGTCTAATTATAAAAGTCATTTTAAGTATTGTGTTAGTGTTTGAGAAAAACTGTGTTTAAAATGATCCTTGTAAATAGAATATGTTTAAATGGTCTATGCAAATAAGATATGGAAATTGTTAAGTGGTTAAATAAATTTTATTTTATTATAAAAAGCTGGTTTAAAGTGATTCATAGTGTAAGTACGAAACAACATTAGATAACGCATTCTAGATTTTTATGACAACCAGAATGAATTTTTACAAAGATTACAGTTTAAGATACACTTCATTATTATTTACAAATGATTTTTATACTTAAAGTTGACTTTCATAATTTAAAATGATTTTTATAAAAACAATTATTTAATTTGGTCTTTTTCGATAAAGTCGATAATTGTATAAGAATTTCCGTCCCTTTAGTATTGATTTTTTTTTCTATGTGTTCATTTGTTCGTGTACGCTTGTATAGTTTTCTTTCCGTAGCTTTTCACTCGGTGCATATACGTATTTTTTTCAAAGGATTCTTATGTCATTTGACCCACGTCTACTTGCATATGTGGAATCTCCTATATGCATTCTAGCCTTTGACTCGATATTCGTTTGTTATCCTATTCGATTGTTGTAACCCTTGGAGTTCGTTGATATCGTTGAATCGTGGAAGCTTTTGATGTATGTCATGAGAAGGTGGTTGAAATACCGTTGGAAGGTAGTAGGAAACTTAGGGTTCAAGGGGAACGTACTTTAGGAGCCGCTAAAGCTTTAATGAACGCGAAGGTAAATGAACCGAAAGTGGGTGATATTTCTGTTGTGAGGGATTTTGTTGATGTGTTCCCAGAAGATTTTTCGGGATTACTACCACAACGACAGGTTTGAGGTTCCCCGCATAGATTTGGTTCATGAGAGGGTGACGTTAGATGCGAAGTCTCCATATCGTCTAGTACCCTCGAAAATGCAAAAATTATCTGAACAACTTCGAGAGTTGCAAGACAAGGGTTTCATACTAACCTAGTCATTTTCCGTGAGGAGCACCAGTGTCGTTTGTTAAGAAGAGAAGCATGGAGTTCATTTGAAGTTAGTGTTGGAATTACTGAGGAACGGAGAAGTTTGTATGGCTAGAGTTTACTAAGATGAAGCATTAAGAATGGGAAGTACCTTACGACACCATCCGAGAATAGAATTATTCTTAAGGATGTGGCATGTTACAACCTACGTTTATCATCGCAAACTTTTCTAAGATTGTTAACCCATTACTTATTCCCTAACTGAGAGGAAACAGAAGTAAAGAGTGGGACCGCAGAACGAAAAGAGGCTTTCCAAAAAAAAAAGACTTGAAGATGATTTTGTGACGCTTTGATAATCTAATGCAGTGGTTGATGCGTTGTAGAAAGGGAGAGTGAAACTAAGACATTAAGAGAATGTCCCATGACAATACCAGTCAAGTGTTAAGGAACAAGAAATTGTCTACTCAATGAGACGTCCAAGTTAAGAGAACGCGCCAGCAGAATATGCTGTGTAACCTGGACAACAAATGGAAAAGAGGGCAGATGATGGTTAGTACTCTTATGGATTAAATTGTAAATAGTTTGAGTATGGAGTATCGAATCGCCTACCGATCTATGTAAGGAAAAGTTGTGACTGATGCGTTATGCAGGAAGGAACGAGTGAAACACTAGACAGTGGTTCGAGGCATGGCTATGACCAATTCAGTATGGAGTAAGAGAATTGAAAATGGCAACCTAAAGAGAGCTTTCCAAGCAAGAGAACGCACATCGCGGGAAATGCTACATGGTTAGATCAACAATGGAAGGATGAGACAAGATTTGTATTTATGGATCGTATTTAGGTTTCCATTGTAGGAGTGAATGGACGAGGCCCATGCATCAAGGTACTTGTACACTTTGGGAGCGGATAAGACGTACTATAACCTTGGAGACATGTATTGGTGGCCATGAATAGAGAGGGATATAGCTGTCTATGTTAGCAAATTTCAGACTTGTTTAAGAGGTGAAGGCTGCAATGTCAAAGACTTTTGGCTTGCTACAACAGCCTAAGATACTTGAGTGAAAATGAGATAGAATCACCATGAATTTTATTAGTAAATTTCCAAGGTCAAAGTAGTGAGTATGATGTGATTTGGGTGATGGCCGATAACTGACCAAGTTAGCTTATTTTCTAACTATACAAGAAAATTTCAAGATGTGAAGTTGGCAAGGATTTATATTATGATGAGAAAATAGCAAAGGAATGAAATTCTAGGTGACGATTACTCATAAGAGAAAAGATTGAGATGGACGATTTACCCCGTGCTTTTGGCAGACGCTGCAGAAAGTGTTAGAGATGCGATTGGATTTGAGTACTGCTTAGCATCCTCAAGCGGATATACAAAAGGGAGTAGCAGATTCAGACTTTGGAAGATATAATGAGGCATGTTTTATCTATTTTTGGTGTAGTTATCAATTGAGCATTCGGTGTGCTCCATTTGAAGCTTTGTTTAGAAGGAGATGTAGGTCGCCTGTTCTATGAGCAGAGATTGGGAGAGTAGTTTGACTGGACTTGAGTTAGTACTAGAAACGACTGATAAGGTAGTGTTGGTAAAGGAAAAATCCTAAAGCTTCGAGAGACCTGTCCAAAAGAGCTATTTTGATTATGGTGCGTAATCCGTTAGAAGTTTGGATCGAGAGAATCGTATTATTGTAAATGTGACTTCCTTTGGAAGGTATATTGTTTTGAAAAGAAGGGTAAGTTAGCACAGAGATATGTAGGACCATTTGAAATTCTTGAAAGAATCGGTCCTGTAGCTTATCGGTTGAGATTGCCTGAAGAATTGAGTGGAGTACATGACACGTTTCATGTGTCAAACCTAAAGAGGTGTTTGGCGTATGCAAGTTGTTGGTATGTGCCAATGGACGAATTAAGGTTGGACAAAACTCTTTCGTTTTGTTGAGGAACCTGTAAGATTATGAACCAGTGAAGGTAAGAGTTTAAAAACGTAGTAAGGATATCGCTGTGTAAAGTTTCGGTCGTTGGAATTACAAGCGTGGACCTAAGTTTACTTGGGAGCGCGAATGTTAAATGAAGTCTAAGTATCCTCAGTTGTTTGTTGATCGTGCTGATGAATCGGCTAGTTAAATCTCGGGACGAGATTTCCTAAAGGATGGGATACTGTGACAACCGTGACTTGAGCAGGTTAGTCAAACCGTTAGTATTGACTTATGTGCCTGTTGCAATATATGATGTATGTGATTCTGTATGTTTATATGAGTTTATGTGGGTTATGTGAAGTATTCTGGTAATCATCAATTGAGCTGTATCATCTCAACGAGATTGGAATATGGTGAAATTGATTGAGTTCATTTCTTCACTTTTAAGTGACAAGGAAATGAATTAATGAGATTTGAGCGTGTCCGTGTAAATGTGTAGAGTTATTAATACGTATACGTATTTTATTGCTAGTAATCTAAGATCATTTTAGATTTTAATGGTAAGTTAAGAAATATGTAAAAGTTCTATTTTTTGGAAAGTTAGGTTGAAAATGAAAGTTAAATATTGTATTTTTAAAATGTCAAGTGAATTGCGGTTTATGCAAAAAGGTATAACCAAATAAGTTAATGGTTACAAAAAAACTTTAGTTTATTGTAAATAAATAAGTACTAGTAAATAAAAATAAAAAAAAAAAAATAAATTTAAAGGGGGGTGCCGATCGGTTGAGTTTAAAGGGGGAAAAGGAAACAAATTATGATTCCAAATCTAATTCCTAAATTAGAGTTAATCTAGAATATCTTTTAGGAGGCCTATAAATACAAAAATAAAAGATCCCTAAACCCTTATTCTGTTCGACCGATCCAGAGAAAGAAAAAGAAGAAATTTTTTTAGGGTTTAAGGTATTTCTAATTCTTTGTTTTAATTCTGAGTTCTTATTTTATTTCTTGGAAATCTAAGCATGAATGGATTAGGTTATCAGAAATAAATTAGGTTTATAAATTAGGGTCCTAAATTTTCTAGAGTTTAATAGTTTATATGATGATTTTTGGATCATTGGTCTATTGATTTCGAGATTTGATCATTTGCGTTAGGTCCAGATCGCCAGGAATTAGTTGTTTAATTCACAGTCATAAAGTTAGTGCAGTTTTGTTAACGGTCATAACACAATCATAAATTATCAAAATAAACAATTTACAACAACTGTAGATAACCTCAGAGAGTTCTACTTCCATCAAAGTTGGACTCGTGAGTTGTATTATTGGTCGGGAATGGGTCCAAAAAGTCTTTACACGAATCAGTGTGTAAAACTGTTACGAATTTCAGTTTTGGTTTTTATTTTTCTAAAAATACTTAGACATCTAGTTAGAGGCTCTAATCACGTAGAAGTTAGATTATATATTGTGTGTGATCCCTGACATTTTTTCTACATAGGTTATGGGAGTTTAAGATTGTATCTAACGTCATTACTTTTAGGGTGTCAGATTCTGGTACGAATTCTAGGGCACTTGGAGTAATGAATATCTAAAGGGTATTTATTGTAAAAGGTAAAAGGCTATGGGAAGAGCTATGGAAAGGTTTCAAATGACATGTATGTAGCATGGTGAATTTTGGTTTGAATTATGGAAGTGTTTAAGTGGTACGTTTAGGACGCGTAAGTGAGTGTTTGTGAAGCATTTGGGGTCTAAATGTTCATCAACTAAAGATGTCACTTGAGTGTGTAGAGGGTCCTTTTTAATTTCAGCAACTTCTTTTTCCAATGCTGTTATTCTATCGTTGAATCGAAAGACTAATGCGAAGTCAGGAAGTGTTTGATAGAGGAGTTGTAGATATTAATTATGGGTGATAGGAATTTGGGTGTTGTTAGTATTAGGTTAGGAGTGAAGTTTGTGAAGACTGAGGAATGTTTGTAGAATACAGGTGATGAATCAGACACATAACAGAAACTTAATGGTAAGTGGAAAGCATGCGTGAGTGTCTTGGACTTCATGGTGGAATGAAAACAAGTGAGAAAACTATCCTCATGCAATCAGTTTGAGGAATATCTAAAAAATTTAGGAATTTTGATGCCAAGTCGGATGAACGAGAAGAACTAGTAACAAGAACTTCATTCTTCTTCGTAACAGTAGTAATTGTCACATGAGCATCATCAACAACTTGTTCTGAGTAGTCTTTAAATTTTCATTCCCTTGTTGAGCTTCATCCATTTCAACATCAACAAACACCATTACCTTGAAACTCTTTACCCATTCTGAGTTGGGTCTCTAATCTAGCGACTACATCATCATCAAATTGTGACTGGTAGTTATCATCCATTCCCTTATCTTCATCACTTTTCAATTCTCAACAATCTTCAGATTCATTGTCTTAGATCAATACTTCCTTCCTCTTCTTGAGTTATCATCATCAGATTCTTCATCTTGCTCTTAATCAGATTCTTGCTCTTCACTTTCATTTTCCTGTCTACTGCCTTCATCACTTGACTCTTATTCGTTGTTGCTGTTATCTTCATAATTACCCCAAGACTCAGATCCGCTCTCAATAGAGTCATCTTCTGTCACATCGGGAACCCCTGGTTTATCACCAGTTCCTTCACTTGTGACGGTAGGAGTGATCTTTTCAACACTTTAGAGGTTTTATTCGGCCACCTGTACCAAGAACCACTAGGATGTGTCATGTGAAAGTCCCTTAAGCTCTTCTTTCCCACTTCTTTCAGCTAAGCCTTTTCAGTCAAAGCTACTTCAGATAGCAGCTCAATTCCTTTACCATGAGCAACATCCACCTTTTTCTTTTCCTTTCCTTTAGACTTTGCTTCCACCAGAGGTTCTCTGATGACGATACCTGTTGCTGGCTTAGTTGAAGACTTCTTGACTGATATCTTAACTCGTTTGCCTTTTGTAACAGGTACTTCATCTACATTGAACTAGAAACACTGTCCTTCTTAGTTTGGAGATGCTTTTTTGAATTTTTTCTAGCAATTCTTGGGAGGTAAAACACCTGGTATGCATGGCCAAGAATAAGTCTTGTATTCCTTGGATTCCTTCATCTCAGGACTGGTCAAACATTCAGGTAGAACAACTCCATAGATCTGAGATGATTTCTTTTTGCATAAGACAAATGCTTAAGTAGTTAAATAGGTATTGTCATCTTTGGAGTGTGCACCCCAATTTTGTTTCCTCCAGGAGAGTGACTTTTCTTGAATAAAAAAGTGGTGAATATGATAACTTTGGTGAAATAGGGTAGTACAGTCTTTTTCCTTTTCTTTTTGAGAAGACTAAGTATTCAATCGGAAATGAGAAGTTCTTCTCGACGAAGTAATATCCATCATAGTCTATACATTTTTCTAATGGAACATACCCCAAAGGATGGAGAGACGAAGCTTGTCAAGACCACTAGTCTTTCCAGATAAAATCCCGGTTTACATAGGGAAGCAGCAAAATTTCTCCAGGTAGGATTGCATCGAGGAACAGACAACAACATCATTGAGTGAATTGATCACCCTAGTATGACCGAGTTCTCTTAAGAAAGATACAGTGTCTTCTTCAGAGGGAATGGGATCAAATTTTCTATCTGGTACTCTTAGGCAAATCTGAAAGATATCTCTGAAGACTTCCAAAGTAAGTTTGAATCGTTTCTTCTTGTCAATCTTGAATCTGAGAAGGTTTCCTGCTGAATACAAAATTCCAGAATGTGCTATATGCTAGCAACACTACATGGTGACAGTCAGCAGTGATGGAGGAAATGAAGGATAGCAATGGATTGAGTGCAATACATGGCCAGAGTGACTTGAAATGTTGTTCGTCTTGGTGTCAACACGTCGCGAGTGATTATTCCATAGCATTTAACTGAGTATCCAATTCTATCTCCTGAGGAACAAGCTCAAGATCAAGCTATGGTTTGTTGAGCAGATGATGGAAAGACAATGATTCCTGCTAAGATTATGTCACATACAGTCATTATATAAACAAAATATATATAAACAAATGGACCAATTTAGACCATGAAGTCAATAATTATTGATGCAGAGCAAGATTTACAATATGGGAAGGCAAACAAATAGTACAAGGCAACGACATTAATACACAAGCACACACAATTTCAAAAGAACAATACACAGCAAACATTCAGAGAACTAGTACACATACACACATGATAAGCACACATACTCATATAACACTTTAACTATAGGCTAATTATTGAAATCAAGGCAATCACTTAAGAGTTTAATTCCCTAAGGGCAAATAAACACCTAATTTTAAACACTAAGTGGACAAGAAAGGGATAAATCATACTTAGTACTCTTCAGGTTTATTCAATTGGATACTAGCCTAGAGATACGGAGTGATTGATTCACTCTATATAGAAAAAAACAAGTATTATTGTTCAGCTACTGATTAGTGTGGTATAATTCGCCTGTGCAATACTACTATGTATAATTATCGCGGCTTAGTGTAAATTAAACTATGTATAATTGCGGCCTGTGAAAATATACTAAGTATAGTTTCAGCACTGCTAAAATTTAGTTTTCATGTATAAGTTCGCCTTGTTAAAATTTCGTGTATAGGGTTTTCGCCAGTATACGTAGTTTAATTGTACGCCCTTTGTAAAGATGAAACGAATAGTTCGCGTCTGAATAAATGGAAGCCGTAGTAGTTCGGACTGTATAAATGAAACATAATGGTTCGGCTACTAGTAGCAATTGAACTGTATTGTATCGCAGCAGTTTGAAAGAAAAGTATATTATAAGTAGTTTCTCCTTATTCACGTTTAACTCTAACCAAATTGTCACATTTTTTGGCAACAATATCTATCATATCATGGTCACTTAGCATCTAGGAATCAATCTAACATCTTTAACTCACAGATTATCCACCAAAATCTTGATTTGTGTCATGTTCGACCCATATGAACACGAAAACCCACCATAATCAATATATTTCATACAAACAAGTTATATTATACTCAAATTCAGTCAAACATTTATTATAGCACTTCTAATCCCAAACCCACAAACTTTTTCAGTATTTATTACCCATTTTCAAAATTGTTCGACATCAATGACATTGAGCAAAACACTGAATGTATGTTAACCCCGCGATTTAAAACTGGTAGGGTCCCAAACACTAGACTCCCCTAAGCGAACCAAACCCCTCTACAATGATAAACTTTTCATACACAATACAACCATAATTCAAGGGAGTAAGGAGTTAGTGTGTCAATTATAGGCCACTTTTTCTAACAATAATCGCATTGAAAAGGTCATAAGATGTATGGTATAATGTTATCATCATAATACAGGTGTACCTAATTAGCTTAGAACAGAATGAAGAGTTCATGAATGGTTTGCAAGTTAGGCAATGGGAGGTTTAAGGTATTTTGAATGAGTTTGTGTTTTCGATTGTGTTTAACAATCTATATCTCAGGGGAAAAGTGGGGTGTGTTCTATGTTTGGGAATCTCACTGTGAGATTTTGCATAATGCCCCTAAGGTTTTAATTAAGCACTATCAAAAATCTTACTCTCTACACTCTTACGTCCTACTAGCGCAAGTACACAAGTTAGAAAATCAGTGGCACTCATACAAGTACACCCTAAACGGTTTACAGTAACAAGAAAATTTTAACACAAGTTCCTTAATACCCGGCTTTATATGAGTTAAACATATACAAACAAATTCCTCTTAGATAGTTGCACATTTATCACAGCTTCTCTCTTATTAATATTCACCCAACACCAGTCAAAACCTTTATGCCGATTGACAACAGTTAGTTAATTAGAGAAGAAGATGATTTTGATAGTTTCTCGATCTCCCCCATCGAAATAATGATATTTTTCTCTTTTGAAAGAGCTGTGTCGTTATTGATGGATCAAGAAATTGCATAAAAAATGATTTTCTGATTACGCTGAAGAGATATTAACATTATATTTTTGAAAACATCACACACCGCCAATGAAAATTAAGATTGTCTTCTTATATTTTTACACATAAGACGCACTGTGACAAAACGGTACACTTGACGGATTAAAAAGAACACGGTGTTGTGTATGCAAAATTATTATCCACATAAGTCTCGTTTGAATTGAATATAAAGATAAGTTTCATTCCCGGCGGAAAAAAATATTCCCGTTATGAAAGGTCAAGTAGTCTAGAGATTTGGAACGACATACTTGCCTTTAAGAGAGTGATGACGCAGTGGTACTAATCGAAAAATAATAGCAAGCCATATTGGCAATTTGTAGTGAAGCTTTTTGAGAAACTCTGCTCGAGCACTTCATTTACAGCCCGTATCATTAATGAATGACATTTATTAGACCGTAAATGTTAATTGAATTTTCAGTGAAGACATTCCGCAGAGATACATATTTATTACTTGGTATATGTTTCTAATTTTTTTTAATTTTTTTGACTTTTGTGTGTCTTTTTGGTGTAGAAACGTTTTATAAAAGGAAAATCTAGATTGGATTTTTAGTTTTCAAATAATGTACATATATAACAGGAAATAATATACCACCATCACGTCGTTCCGTTTCCTCCTGCAAAACGATTCACAACGTTCTGGAGAAACGTACAATTCATACCAGAGCTTATCTGAGTCTAAGGAGTTAAATCTCTCATCGAGGCAACGTTTGTCGATGATGAAAGATGTCCATGTCCAGTTTCTAGGTACATTCAGATTCCCGGACAATGTAGTGCTCGCACGATTCCATTCGATCCGCCACTTGTCTCCTTTATGAACACATGTGGTAGCGAATAGCAAATGGCTTCTTAGACTCTTGAATGTTGAACATTGTTGCTCTTTGTTGCAACTCTTCAATCAATCACTACTCTGTTGTTGTCTGTAGTACATAGGAATCTAATATGAATTTAAACTCACCATAAGTCTGTTATTGTGAATCTGCATCCATATGATTGTATGAGTAACATCCAGGCATAGGCAATACATATTACAGCCTCTGTACTCGAGATATTGCAGTTGCCCTCTTTTCTGATTATCTTATGACGTACCTCAATCTACAGTCTCTATCACCTACTGAATATGCGCGCGTAATTCTCGCTTGTAATCTTTTAAAAACGTCAACATATGTCCATGATTACCGGTTTCCGCGTGATCGGCATCTTCATAAGCATGTGAGTTCAATAGCATCGTAACCCTTCGAGTACCATAGTCTTCTATGATCTCAATATGGTTCATAAGGTATTAGAAATGATCTCTATTTTCATCCGCTTGTAAGTAGCTTTTCGTTATATGCTTAAGCCGTTTATACCAGGGCACACTAAACTAAACTATCCATATATTAAGTGTCAGGTCTACTGGATGTCTAAGTGATAACATTAAGGAACCAATCACATGGCTCGACGGTAAAGTGTAAGCATCAACTGTTTTATCACCTGTATATACTTCATCCAGTTTTTTGTTTCACAATCATGGGTTTGTGTCCGACAGAATCGTCTAAGTTAGAGCAAACCAATATTTTTAAACACTCTATTCACAGAAGACATATTTTTTTTTTTTTATTAAGATGTGGTGTATGAAGATGCCTATAGTGGACTTTGAGATAATTTGTAAATCCTACATAAAAAGCAAATGACACACATTAGCCCCCATCACGACAATCTTGAACTTATTAGGCAACTGATTAGCAAACTCATCACACAGCAATATTGAGTTTACTTGAAATATTATACGTACAACATAACATTTTGTACCAGTACGCATATTCATTTCCAGCACAGCCAGGGTGTAGATGTGTTGGATCAACTTAGACTGCACCTTCGAGTGGAGGTAATTGTTGATTTGAAAGATGTGAGAAGCTTGACAGCATATCATACCATCATCTCGTTGTGCTTTTTTTTAGACCGTAAAGAGCCATTTTGAGCATGTACACATGCATAGGTTTTGTGGCAGATCAATAAATTCCTTTCTGGTTGAGAAACGTAAGACCTCTTCTTTGAGCTCGCCATTCAAGAAAGGTGGCGATTTTGTATGTCCATAATGTTAGATATCAAATTCTTGTGAGCGACATTAGCTACGTAAGATACGGAATGGCTCAATTCTAGCAACCGGTGCACAATGATACATCGAAATTGAGTCTTCTTAGCTTGCTAAATCCGAGGGAGCTAACTGTCGAGTCCCTTATTCTTTAGTACACCCACAGATTCATATGTTTTGACCTTAATAAATCCATTTTGGTTTGATCAAGAACAACGTTATCCACGGCATCCATATACCAAACTTTAATTCTCTTTCAAATTCATGAATTCTTCTTGCATTGCAATCAATCCATGACGTTTCGGTCAATGCTTTGTTTGAAGTTTCTTTGGTTTACATGAAGTAAGAAGGCGATCAAAATAACACCACATACAAGAGTTTTGAGTTGCTTTCTAGAACTGATACTGACGAGAAGGTGATCACCGATCACGTTGCTGAATGATGATCCTTAGTCCATCTACCAGGTGTTCAAATAGAGTGTTGGAGTTGTCTCACATTAGATGATAATCCTTGAGAAGTTGAGTCCTTTATGAGGAATTCATTAAGTGGATCATCCATGGAAAATGTTGGATGTTTTTGTGGTGATACTCTTACAAAACTTGAAGAAATGATTATAGACTGTTCATTGTTCTTGTGATAGAAGGAATACTTGTTGATGTATCAACCGAACAATAAGTTAACACAGAGGAAAATCAGACTAAAACTTCAGCTCTTGGGCGCAGACAGGCTTCTTAAACTGGAGAGACAGCAATTGTTTGGAAGATTAGAGTATTCATCGAACATTGATTTGATACAACAATCCTAATCAATCTCTGTTTGCGGTGGTAATATAAGGTTGTTGAGAAACAGACACATAAAACAGAGTCCTGTACTGGATGAAGCAGGAGTCCTATAATGAAGCGCCCATGTCCTGAACTGAATTATTTCATAGAGCCATGGTTGTTAGCTTCATCGAACTTTACATGAAGTTGTTTTAAGTAATTAACCAGGGGTCACATTTGTTGTAATTAACACTGAACACGCTTTCTTTGCAGGCGCGTAACTCTAACGAAAATCCCAAAGTATGCTTTTGAATGCAATTTACCCAGATGCCTTATGGCATTGGTAGGATAAGCTAACAGTGAACCAAGACAGAAATAATGAGTAAGTCTAGTTCTTGTCTTGCATAGAGCACTATGAAGGGTTTGTTTGTATCGAGGCTATCAAAGAACATTTATGCGTTGATAACAAGCATATTAGATACATTTCGCCCAGAGACAATAAATCTGGAGAGCCTTAGAAAATATCAACATAGTTCGGAGCAGCTGTCTACAAGACTCACATTTCGTCTTGTAGCTACAACACCATTCGTGCTGAGAAGAGCGGGAGCAAGACAGTGAAGTTTGATTGAGACATATCTGATGATCCAACTGTTTCATACATTTACGAACGTATCTGTCTGATATGACAAATGTACGTTTCTTAATTGATCTGGTTTCGAAGTACATTCCGGACTGTGGCTTTAAAGAACTGAATGTTTTTAATACATTTGACGATGATGGCCGCAGTCTGCTTCATCTTTTTGTCTATCTCAAAAAATCTAACCCAGGTAAATCTTGATTTAATCTTCGACTATCACTAATATATACCTTATTCCCGTTAATACAAGCCACAACGGCAATCGTGCGCAACACAATCTATATGCAAAAGGATATTAGTTTCCTCGGTAGGTTAGTGTCTTATCAGCTTTGGAGTTGATGAGAACAGGATTTTTTTTTGCTTTCCCTAATGCACATGCTGAACACAGTAATGATCTTTTTGAAATTTAAAGCAACGGGAATTGCCTTATTATCAAACACAACCGAATTTAGCAAGCTTGTTCTCAAAGTTAAGTCGAAGTTGAGATAAGGGAAATCAATCAACGGTACAATAACCAGCTCTTAGTCTTTGACGCTTAGGATAGAGAAGACATATCGAAGATGATTCTAAAAGCATGTCCATCAAGTAAGATTATTGTGTACTAATATAGTGTCTCGGAGTGACCCTGAAAGTAGTGTCAAGCACAAATTCTAAATAACAAATAAATGCAAGTGTTTTTTTCCGAAGCGTACAGACTTCAAAAAATCCGCATGCACAAAATTGGTGCCAAACAAAAAACAAATTATGTCCAAGTCCTCACGAAGTATGACCCTTGATGATAAAAACAATCCCGAGCTGATAGTCGCACCGATACCCCTATAAATCCTTGGCGCATCTGGTTCGTCCTCCCGTTGAACCTAACATTACCTATACGAATTTTACTTGATCAAAGTTCATGATGGCTTATAGAGCGATTCCCTGTCATGTGTAGTCGAGGTCATCCAGAGTCCAAATACTAAAGATAAAATCTAGGACAACCTGTCACGTGACAGGAAGAGGAAAGACAACTATGAGAATATCTATAGCAGTGTACTCTCCCCAATCTTTCTGATTGGTATTTCCGAGTTGTTTATCTGCGATTCTCGAGATAGAATCTCTGCGACTAATCTTATGCTATACATTTTACACATGTCGAGGACCTAGAGTTTTATAAACTTTTCCTTGGGTTTCCGAGACTTATAGACGCTTAGATTACGAGCTCTGGTTTTTCTGTATTTCATCACTGAGTGGTGAAGAGGTTATTCTGCTTAGGTAGGCACTACGTTTAAGTTAAGGGCTGAACCTATGTGTTAAAGGGCACGATTGTGCAACTATAGTGAAGAGTTCTTTCGTCACATGCCAGTTGGTTTACGCACATAAATCTACTTCAGTGAATACAGAGATACGGCCGTGATGTTGGAGTCCAATATTTTGTTTTGATTATCGTGTTTTTCTTACAGGATTTTTAGTAGACTTTTTATTCCCATTTGTGCACAATGATCAAGGAAGACATCTATCATGATCCCATCAAACATTAGATTTTAGTTACAATGTAGCCCAGACAAGACAAATTTCAAAATTCGCATTTATACAGTGTAATGCTTTAACATCTAAACATCACAAACAGAGTTTAAACACACGATTCCCTTTATTCACTTTACCCTAGGTTTGTTGCTCTACTTTATTCTTCTGAGTTCCTACATATTGTTTGGATCAAAGACCCTATTATTCTTTTTTCACTTGCCTAACAGGCTTTGATCCGCAATTACTTGTAGAAACAATTCACGTCCTAGGGAGAATAACGAACCACAAGAGTCTCTGGTTAAGAATCTGATGCACATTACAGAACATACTCTACCACAATTGAATCTTGTTGAGGATGTGAAAGGTTCAACAAACGCTGAACTTTCTTGACATTCTGTTCATGTAGGTTTTACAGTAACCTTACTTAGCACTACGGACACTTATCGTGCATTATGGTCACGTATCTCAAACACATATACAAGCAAACTCCTGAACTTCTTGTGCATACTTATAGGGCAAGGTCTAACTCGCCTATCTAAAGGTTGTTTTCGCCTTAGCCTGTTTGACTATATTTTCCACGAAGAATATTTAGATTGTTCTTGAGTGTTCCTAAGACATATGGTTTATTGTGAACTGTTCCCTATTCTTTGACATATAACCTAGGAGGCAACGGTTCTTAAATCAATCCTTGAACATGGTCCTGGAGGCAATAGAGGGAGGCAAAAGGAGTTAAGTACATACATTTCCAACATTTCTTTCCCTTTAACTTTCATTCAATAAATCATTTTGTCATTTGAAGATTAGTTACAAAAAATTGTCTTAAAATTCTGATGAGCTTTAAATCCATATTTCTTTCCACAGATTGTGTTTGAAGTTCAGAATTTGTGTTAATTACAAAGAGAGTCACAATTAATTCTTTATGCAACAAAACACGGTCTGGTTAGATTGAAGTCCAACTGATCTGTTAAACAAACCGCTTCACATGAATACTCATCTTCATTACAAAGACGTTCATTCTCACTTAAAGTCTATATTTACGCATACTGATTCTTTCCAGTCTTATTTATTGGGCGTCAAGAGACACCATATTAACATTCTTATTCTCGTTACTCTTCCTTTGAGTATAATTCTTCCTCAAAGAGAATTTGATGGTATCCTTCAACTAAAATGTCTAATGCGTCTTTATTCTATGTGAGAAGATACTACTTCACAAATCATTGATTTCAAAATATTTTTGAATTTCAACAACATTTGATTATCGCAAGATTCATCGTTTGAAAACTTCTTGTTGTCTATTACATTGAGCTGTCGAGAGAAATACAATGGTTTTTCATGATTATTGAAGAATTATCAAGATTATGAGTGATACTTCAAGAGAAAATAGAAAAAGTGAAGACAGATAAAAGACGTGAATTTTATTTTTATTTTTTTTTATATTTTTTTTTTTTTTTTTATTATTTTTTATTTTATTTTTTTATATTTTTTTATTTTTTTTTTTTTTTTTTTTTTTTATTTATTTTATTCTTATTTTTTATTTTTTTTTTTTTTTTTTTTTTTTATTTTATTTTTTTTATTTTTTTTTATTTCCAATATTATTAATTATTTATTTCTTTGTTTTTTTTTTTTTTTATTTAATTTTTTTTTTTTAGTTTTATTATTTATATTTATTTTTTTTTTATTTTTTTTTATTTTTTTTTTATGATTTTTTTATATTTTTTTCTTTGGATAATGGGGAATGGACATAAAGACTAAATGTTGTGAGATACTGAAGGGGTTCTGGGGCGTTAACCAATACCAGCATACAAAAAAAAAAAAAATAACAAAAAAAAAAAAAACGAAAAACAACAACAAGCAACAAAAACAAAAAGGTATAAAAGAAAAAAAAATAAAAAACAGAAAAACAATAGATCTACAAAAAAAAAAAGAAAAAAATATAAAAATAAAAAAAAAAATTTCTCATATTACATATAAAAAAAAACAAAAGAAATAATAACAGAAAAATTAAAAAAACTTCAAAAAAACTCAAAAAAGATAATAAAAAACAACAAAAACACAACAAAAATAAAAACAAAACCACAGCACCAACAACCATCGCAAGATTAAGAAATATGGTAACATCTCCGCAACCCACTACACACACGAGAGAGAGGCACACTAAGACACACATAATGTCAAAAACGATCATCACGGCGCAATTCATGCAACGACGACGTACCAGCGGTGCGATTTCTATCCCAGTTAACATAACAGTCCTTAGCACCATGAATTTATTATGAAGAGATCGGCGACGCGAGTGAGAGAGCCAAAAGAATACCTCATAAATAGCAGAGAGCTATGACCAGCGCCATTTTTACTCTTACTCATATCGCTCGCTGAAACTGTTGACCATGCCTTGTGCGTCTCGGCATTTGGTCTGAGTCAAAACACTCTGTTAATATCTATCTCTTTCCTATTGTCAATTTCAGATCAGACACGGACTTTATCAAACCTCTCTACGTGATCTGTGGATGTCTTGTCTATTTAAGATAGATAGAAACATGGAATACTTTCAATTGTTAAAAACGCGTGGAGGATAGGATGCGTGTATGTTTCAAGACCCCCATTCTACCTGAGCTGAGTCAATAGCATTGAGAGAGTGAGTGTGTTCTCTCTTTCATCGAGCGAGCGCGAGGGTGAGGAGGAATTGAGTGGCGTGCAGAGTATAGCGGGCTTGCAATCACGACAACTCACTTGCAGGTAATTCCACTAGGTGGGGAGCACAGGAACACTTCCAGTATGAACAGGTAGTTATTGTAAAAGAAAATTCAATGGATCGGATTGATGTCAATAGAAACCAACACAAAACATGCTTGTGGGCCAGCCGATAATTCTTGTTGTGAGAGATTTTTCTTTTATTCAAAAACAACAGTTAAGTATTTAAATTTCATAATCGATAGGTTAATTGAGAAATTTTCTCTTTGCAATAAAACTTCAGGAATACTTTCCTTTTCAAAACATTTTTTTGATCGACTCTCTTCTCCAAAAATCAATGTTTCATCATCAATCAATCATTCAGGCATAACAGACATGTGTTTTAACATAACAACACCAACATACCAGGTTGTTATAGCCGTTGAAGCCATTTTAAGAATAAAAACGGATTTTGATAACCTAGAGCTTGTTTATGTCTGTATTGTCATAAAAACTGCCTTGTTGCTTAGGAGATTACAATGTGGCACTGGTCTTATCAGAATATGACCCCCATCAATAAACATATCTTATCAAGTTCCTTAATCTTCTTTTCCAAATCAATTTTGTTTACCTGGGTATTTATTTTCTCTATTTTCTTTGGCAGTCGTTTGTTGAAAACATTGCTATGTTTGCAATAAAGAATCATTTTTCGTTTGATTTGTTTAGAAAGATTTTTGTTCAAGTAGAGAGTCTAACAATTTATCTTCATGCAAAACCTTCCCACAACATCATTATCATTCATCCATTTGAGATCATCATCAAAATTTTTCAACAACTACTTACAATCAATATATGACGATGTTCAAAAGTGTTGACCCTTTCCATTATAAAATCTCTAATTCAACGGTTATTGGATTCACTTATTCTGTTTCTCTTTATTAGCCTTTTTCCAATTATTCACATGATTAATCATTTGGTTTCGGAACATTTCTGTTCATTCACATGATCTAAAAGCATTAAAATCTTGTACTTGTTGCCTTTGCAGAAATATTGTATCTTTGTAACAGTCTCTTGTCCAGTTGTGTTTCATTGTAAATAATTGAGAATACGTAATGATATTGCTATCACTAGATATCTCATTATCTTGTAAACTTCCATAATCTGTGTTAACGATTCGAAACACCTGCAATGCATGTCACACTTTGATTATCCATCATCATTCCAGATAGGATTTCAAATTAGGTACCATTCTGAAATAAGCGTCAGAACCATTAATTGTAAATGTTTGGAACATAAGAACCACTTTGCAGCTCGAGAGATCAGTCACACCGTCATACGACATAAGTATCAAGATCCTTAGTCTGGAAAGCAGCATTGTGAAGGAATTGATAATTCTATAGCTTTATCTTGCTTGAATTCCTAGGAAATCTTGCAGTGCAAGAACGCATTGCGAGTTGCTCCTCTTCTAAAATTTGTCCATGCTTCCTGAGCTTACGCTAACCATAAGCTTGTTACTCCTTATACCATGGCTGCATTCCTTTTCGCTGTTAGGCTGATGCATTGCTAGGCTTACCACCTTATTGGCAGTTGTAGTTTCATTGGTAACAACTCTAGCTTTGTCCACTCTTGTTGATTTTCCCCCTTTTAACTAGTAGTCATTTCCTTATTATTGGAAAGTGTAACTAGACATAATTTTGGGCCCCTTGTTCTCCTAGAACTATGTTGCATCCGTTAACCTACCATACTAGAGATAGGATGGCTTTTGGTTAAGCTTGGATTAGAGGAAGTTCAGAATGAGATATTATTGGTAGTAAGAGGAACCTTGAAGAAGCGTACTAATCATATTTAGAAAATGCCACTTGCTATTGAACAGGAGCCATCGAACTTCATCTTCCAAGAGAAAACACAGGAACAACAAAACCTGAGTCTACAAATGGTGACTAGTCATACGTTTGTAGGACTTGAGTGATTGATTCTTCAACTTTTGTGGAATTACTTGAAGGAATAGTTGAGGTTTTGAATGACATTCCATTTTAGACTAGAAATGTATGTGATTGGTGGAATGATATGAATGATAGAAATTGAGTTTGTGATGGATAATGAGATGAGTAATGTTGATTGGGTTGAATTGATGCATGTTGTGATGGTGAAAACTGTTGTGATGGTGAAAACTGTTGTTGAAGTTGAGGATTGTTGTAAGGAAACTGATAAGTGTTGAAGTGAGGTGGTTCCATCTGCTTATTTTGCAACGAATGCAAGTGGAGTCTTGATGCGTTCATCGCACAATACGGACTTCATTTGCATGTATGTTCTCGAAATTGTTCAGGAGATATGCAAAAAGTTGATGAGATCAAAGTTGGAGTTGAGATGGTATGGACCTAATCTTTAACTAGAGCCTTGACATCAGTCACAAAACTTACTGCCATTCAGGAGGAATAATCGCTTTCTAAGAAACATGGTATTAAAACTGAAATTGCTCCATTTTCATTTGTAGATGTCAAGTCACTGTGATTCAACTGAGAAAATCGCATTAATAACGTATGAAGGAGTGATTCCCCCCCTAGATGTTGAGTAAAACTGTATCAGGATGGAACAATACAACTTACAAATCCATTTCCAGCTTTGTCAAAGCTTGTACCATGTGCATCAGTAAATTGAACTCTCTCCAAAAATCTTTATGTCAACGGGTCTGTGATACCACAAGTGAATAAATATCAGCAGTAAGACATTGAAGAATAGATGATTGATAGGCTTTCAAAACACATTCAACTGAATTTTTTCTAGCATCAGATAATTCAATACAACGTCTGTACCTTTGTGTCTAGATCACAAGTTAGCGTGTAACGTCTCAATCCGTTAGGCAAATGCGAGGACCATGTTCAATTGATTTCAAGTACCATTCTTCCCTGTTCTTTATTTTGCCATTATAAATTCCAATCGACTCTTCCAAAAATCATGACATAAGGTCTTTACCAACAGTCGGGTGGGAACTAATAGAGTCTGCACCGAAGAGATATCAATGACCTCGTAGGCAAGAGTTATTCTTTGATCACCAAGATATAAATCATTGATCCATTCAATTGTGATAAGATTAAAATGAACGATGGACATGAGAGCTTGGAGGTTGTTTAGTGTATAAAGTGAGGTTTCATGATTAATAGATATTGATGTCTTTTTGTATCATCACGTAGGTTTTACAATACATGAGATAAAGCCGAGAAAGTTAAAAATTCACTGGGATTTTTCAACAAATCATTAGAACAACCGTAATAATTTCAACTTATGACAGGTGTATAGTTCTCCTTATTTAAAGCTAAATAAACTATCCCTCAATACAAAACGTATAAATCACCAAAAGGAGAATGTATAAAATCGAGCCCACTTAGGTATGACGTAACAAATTCGCCTGTGGAAATGTTATAATCACGTCTATAATCGCCTTCACAAAAATATATTGTATAATTCGCCCTTGCAACAAGGAGTGTATAAATCGCCTTTGTAAAAACTGATCGTCATAAATCGCCTCTTAAAAAAAAGGAGTGTATATCAATCTCGCCTTTCTGCAGTAACTGCGATGTCAAAAAAAACAGCCACACACAGCAAAAAAGGAGTCTGTACATATAATCGCACTTTCAGCAAAATTACACACGTACATAAAATTCGCAACCGATGGATAACCGTATTACATCGCCTGAACACATTTGATACTATAATTCGCCATATTGAAACGAATAAATCGCCAATGTGATAACACTGACGAAACCTCAAAAATCCAAAATCTTAAAAAGACTCACTTTTATGCACGTTTTTTACCTGAGTTTTTTCTTGTTACTGTTCCTTACCACTATCTAAGACTATAGAACTCAAAAAACACAAAACTATAGACGTTTTTGACAATACGGAAAATTGATATCAAGATTATCTTGGTAGCAAAACCTTCTTTTTAGAAAAACCAAAAATACTCAGAAAAGAAAAGAGACGTATTTTAGTGTATGGTTTATTGAAGAGTGATTGTTCGATAGTGTACTTGATTTCTAGGTATAAACTAGAGATAAATATAAACGAGAGAAGTTTAAAACGGCTATTAAATGATTTTTAAACTCTCAAAAAGTGACAAACTTTTGATGGGAGTTCGAGAACCAAACACACGCGACAAAAAGAGGTAAATAAAGACGCCCTGAGTACGGAACCAAAACACCTACACAAACCCACCATGGCTCTTAGATATGACCAATTAATATGAATAACTATTAATACAAGTATGGATTGATTCACATTATATTTTTTAGAGAGTATGAAAGATGTAGGATTGGTTGAACACTTAGAGAGACGTGCGAAAATACCCGAAGGGATAATATTGAGCTGTAGAGAAAATGTGACTAAATGAACAACCAACACCCACTTTCAGATGTGTGGAGAATGTTTAAATATCATCATGCTATGGCTCGCGGACCATGGGCCTTTCACTAGGGCTTATCCATGGGCCATTGGCCCGGTTAGCATTCTAACTTAAACTTATAACTTAATTCTAACGAGCATACGACAAACTATATTGGTGTAGTGGACCGAGCACTTTTTCGATTTCTAACATTCTTCTTATCCCGCCTCAATCAAAATTCATCTCGTATTCAATGTACTAGATAGCAGCCTGTGCTTAACAAGCCAGCTTCAACTCAATAAACCACACACCACTTAAAATTTGGAATCTTCATCGCCACTAGAAGAAACAAAACCATTACTTCTGAGACCGCGTTTCAAGTCGCTGAGATATATACCAACCTTGTAACAATACAATCCTTCTTCTTTCTTCATTTCGGCCGCATCAATCTTTTCCTTAGTACTCAAATCCCACGATTCTTTATCCTACAAGGTATTAACATTATGCCATTAAGTACTAAGCAACTATATATTGGTTTCTATTGCTTATTAACCAACTTGACAAATCTTGACAAAAGACGCAAGCTCAATTTCATATGTTACAGTGCAGTTAAGAGGGACTACTGCTAATTCTTGCTTAGATTCTGTAGAACCAAAAGCATATTCTTGTGCAACTGACAGAATAGCTATTTACCGCCATTCTCATTGAGCAACACAGCTTAATCAAGCCAATCTGATTATCTGAACTTGCTCTATTCAAGAACCACTATTTTGGTACACAAAAGAGTGTGTAGAGTGATTAATTGTGTTGCTGGTTATTTATATTCAGGAATAGAAGTTCCCAGACGAGACATTACTTAATCAGAGTCCATGACTTTAAGCACAAGTAGCGTTCTCAATTGCAGTAGTACCGAAATCCAACGTCGCCTTTGTTCAGGATGTAACGTATATAGTATCTCAAGGGCGGTCAGTGACAGCATCTCAGGTGCATTCATCTTTCAAAAGACGCTTCTTAAAACCAGTTCCAAGTTTAGGTACTTTAGAACAGTCGATTCTACTATGATGATAAAATGTACCGTAAGTAGTAATTTTTTATATCTCATCTTACAATGACGTTAGCAACAAGGCTGCAATATTATCGACAACATCACCGCAGTTAGAGAAATGGCAACCGCTCTAGCAGGAAAAAATCTAGAGCAGCTCAAGGCTTAAGCTTCAGTCGGGCATGTATAGGTGGTGCTGTAAACGAACCGGACGGGACACGGACGAGGTGTGTTCGTGTCTCCTGTTGCCATTAATTATTGAGGGCCGTCAAATAAACCGGACAAACGGTACTCGTAAACGGTAACGAAATTTATAGTTACACGTTCGCGATGTTCGTTCATTAATTTGAACTTGTTCATGTCCGTTTGATTGTTCGTTTAACTCATTAATGAACAACATAAACGATACATTAAATCAAGTTATCAAATCTAAATTGAACGAACATGACAAAAAATGTTCTTATCGAGTTCGATTACGCTTCCGTTAGCGCGTTTATTTGACCGGCTAAAATTAAAATTGACGACAAACACGAACACACCAAGCACCGCCGTGTACCTTCCGGATTTCGATTCACAGCCCTATACATGCACCGACTGCAACTTAAGCCTTGATGCTTAAGTCATTTTATCCCTGGCTAAGAGCGTGTTGCCAAATTCTCTAAAGCGGATGATAGTTTTCGATAATATATTAAAGCAGCTGACTTGACCTACACGTCATTGTAAGATGAGATCTAAAAAATTACTACTTACGATAATTTGTATCATCATAGTAGAATCGACTAGTCATCTCAAGGTAACCTACAACTTGGAACTGGTTTTAAGAAGCGTCTTTTGAAAGATGAATGCACCTGAGATGCTGTCACTGACCGCCCTTGAGATACTATATACGTTACATCCTGAACAAAGGCGACGTTGGATTCCATTCACTGGCAATTAGACGCACAACACATGGCTTAAGACGCTTGGAATGGACTTCAGGTAAATATCTCGTCTGAACTTCAATTCCTCTAATAAAATAAAGCTCACACAATTAATCGACCTAACTATTTGACAACCAAAATTTGGTATCTTTAAATAAATAGAGCAAGTAATCGATGGGCTTAGATAAAGCTGTGTTGACATGAAGAAATCTGGGGGAAATAGCTATTATCTGTCAGTTGCACAAGAATATCACACTTTTGGTATCTACAGAATCCAAAAGACAAAAATTAGTCAGAAGTCCTCTTAACACACAACTGTAACATATGAAAGTTAGGCTTGTGTCTTTTGTCAAGATTTGTCAAGTCATGATTAATCTAGCAATTAGAGAACCAATATAAGAGACATCACTATAGACTTAATGGCATAATGTAAATACCTTGTAGAGGATAAAGAATCGTGGGATTATGAGTACTAAGAAAAGATTGAATTGCGTGCCGAAATGGAAGAAAGAGACTAAAGAATGTATTGTTCAAGGCTGTGTATATATCTCAGCTTGAAACAGCGTCTCAGAGAAGTGTCAATGTTTATTGCACAATTCTTCGTTATTGGCAAGACAGTTCCAATTTATTAAGGGGTTTGTTGGTTCTGAGTTGAAGGTCTGGTGTGAGATAAATCACGAGAGCATGGCTAAGTACGATGTGAAAGCCATATAGAATATTGATGAGTAGGCGGAATATAGAATAATGTTAGAAGTACGAAAAAGTGTCCGTCACTACCAATATAGTGATTCTGTCGTGTAGGCATCGTAGTATCAGTGTTATATAGTTTTAAAGTAGAAAGCGTACCGGGGCCATATGGTACCCTGGATTAGCCCACTAAAGGCCCATGGCCGGCCATAGCATGATATATATAAGCCTTACTCCACACATCTGAAAGAGGGTGTTTCTTGTGGTTGTTCAGTTTGTTCGACATTTTCACTAACAATATTATCCTTTTTATTATCTCTCTCTAAGTGTTCAACCAACCACATCTTTTCCTCTTAAAACTCTATACATTGAAATCAAATCCATACTTGTGCAATTAAGTTATTCTATAATTGGAATCAAGAGCCAGATTGATTGTGTTTGTGATCATGTAGTTTTGTGTTGCGTTTTATATCCCCTTTTTATCGTGAGTATTGAGGTCAGCGAATTCCATCAAGAAGTGTTTTCACTATTTGAGTTACGCTTAAAAACATAAAAGCTTTATACAGCTTGAGTCTTAGCTTATTTATCTTATTTAATACTAGAAGTGACATGAAAAATGCTTTTCCAAAACAAAAAAAAATAGTCATTCTCTCTTTAGTAGTCTTTCTTGGTTAAAAAATGACAATGTTTACTTGTACCACGCAATCAGATATTTCAAATATTTTCGTGTCAAAAACGATAAAGTTTTGTGTTTTTTAAGTTCTAACATAGTCACTGAGATAGGGTAAGAAGTAAAGAAAAATCGGGTAAAAACGTCAAAAATAGTTATCCTTTTTAAGATTTTGGATTTTTGGAGTGTTTCGAGTGTATCTAGAGCGAATTTATTACGTGTTTCAATAGGCGAATTATACACTATATCAAAGTGTCATCAGGGGCGCTATTTATTACGGTTCCGATGTGGCTCAATTCAACGTGTAATTTTAGCAAACAGTCACTATTTATACACTCCTTTTTCTCATGTAAATGCGCGAATATAGCAAGTCGCGACGACTTGCTAAAGGCGATTTATAACTCCCTTTTTGTAAACTGGCGTCATTTATACTGAATCAGTTTTTTTACACAAGGCCGATTTTATACACTTCCTTCTGTTGGTGCGAAGGGCGAATTATCACAATCAAATTTGGGAAGTGGTGCGAAGTTATACTTGCTAAGCTTCACCAGGCGGATTTTGAGACGTTCAGATTACCAAGGGGTGAGACGATTAATACATTCTCTCCTTTTGGTGATTTATACGCATTTGCTGTGGGAGATTCTATACGCTTTACAAAGGAGAACTATACCTTTTCATACAGTTGAATGTATACGTGTTGTTCATTTGATTTGTAAAATCCCGTGAATACTTTTCAATTTCTCGGTCTTTATCAGAATTGTAAAATCCCGAGTTTATTCCAAACGACTCAATATCATTAACAACCTCACTTTAACAGCAACACAACCTCCAATCACTGTCCGATCATTTTTAAATCTTAACACAATGATAAGATCACAATGATTGCACTTTTGGTCACAAAGAATACACACTTAGCTGAGTATCATGATACTCTTCGAGGCAGACAATTACATTCCCAATCATCCATGTCTGACAAAGACCTGATAGATTCTTGGAAGAGTCGAATGGAAATTATACATCAAAATAAAGACCACGGAAGGAATGATACTTTGAAGATCAATTGAACATGTCCTCACATTTGATTCCTACGGTTGAAGAGAACGGTGTGATACAGAACATAAGAAATACATGAATTATCTGCTGCTAAGAAAATTCAAGTTGATTGGAGATATGAAAGCTACCAATATCATTCTTCAATTGTTCTTCTGCGATATTTTATTCACTTGTGAGTCATCACAGAGTTGCTAAAGATTTATGGAAGAGAGTTCAATTACTCTGATTGCCAAGAGTACAATCTTTGATCAAAGCAGAAAGTTAGAATGTAAGTTTTTATGATTCATCTGATAAAGTATTTACTCACATCAAGGGGGTAATCACATCATACGTATTAACTTTGCGAGATTATACTCAGCTGATCAATCTACTGAACATCTACAAAATGAAAACGGAGCAATTTCAATGTTAATACCAATCTTAAACAGTCTATCCACCTAATGAGTAAGGTTGTGACTGATGTCAGCTAGTTGAAAGATTTTCATACCTGCGCAACTTTGATCAACTTAAGTGCATATCTGAACAACAGCGAGACTACATGCAACGATGAAGTCCGAATTGTGTGCGTCAGGAACGCAATCAAGATCCACTTCAATTTCGTTGCCAAGTCAGCAGCATGACACACCTCACTTCAACACTTAATCAGGATCTCCTTACAACAATTCCCAAACTTAGTCACACTCAACAGTTTTTCACATCACACTCAGTTTCTGGACATCGACAGACTCTGCATCAATTTCAACCCAATCAACGCTCACTAGAATACAAGATAGTGGGACAAATCTTACTTGATCATCCGTTAAGTTATGCTCTTACTGCTACTGCCGATGTTCCAGCTGTGTACTTACAACAGTTTTGGAAAACAGTCCGCAAGGTGCCTGATACTAAGGACACTATCTTATTCAAGCTGGATAGTCAAGAGATCATTTACACTGTTGATATGTTTCGTGATACTCTTCAACTGCCAGTGGAAACTCCAGACAATCCATTTGTCGCACCAGTCAACATTGAGGTTATTCAATCTTTCATGTAGACGGTTTGCTATCAAGGTTTTGTTGATAAAGTGAGTGCCTTCTACACGATGTTTCTTGCTCAACCATGGCAGACAATGTTCAAGGTGTTCAACCATTGCTTGACCATAAGAACATCTGGGCATGATCAAACCAAAATCAACATTCTTCAGTTATTTCATGTTGTGGTTAACCGCACGAATGCTGATTATGCTGCAATTCTCTGGTGGGATTTCATAAATTGTGTATTTCAGAAGAAGGATGTCATCCAGTACCCTCGCTTCACAAAGATTATTATTGTTGATCTTATGAAGAAATTTCTATCCATTCCTTTGAGACTTGAAAAGGATTATCTTTCTATTAAAGATGATATTCCGTTGGTGAGTGTTTATTTTACGGGGAATGAGACAGTTCGAGGGATGCTGATTCCGGATGCATTCTTGACTAAGGAGATCTGTGCCACTAATGACTATAAGGAGTATGAGACGGTGTTTGTAAATGTAGTTGTTCCAATGAATCAACTGCAACCGGTTGTTTCTACCCAAGGAATGCATAGGTCTACACCTAGAGCCCGTAGGACAACTACCCTTACTACTGCTAGTCCTCAAGGGAAGAAGTAGAAGCAAAGTGTTGGAGAGACAAGTTCACCACAAAAATCACTTAAAGTAACTATCAAACAAAAGCAGGTGGTCGAAGGTAAAAAAGATAAAGAATCATATGCTGATAAGTTTGTTGCTTCTATGATTCATAATGATGATGATGATTCCGGTACTAGGATAGAGGCCGAGAGTCATAAGGAAAATCCAGAGGTTGTTGTTGATGATGATGTGAATGATAAACATAAACAAGATGAATCAAAAGATGATAATGTTGAGAAAATAGATGATGCTGCTGAGGAGAAAGACAATGATGATCAAACTGATCATACATTGGTCAGAATTCATGCAACGGGTAGTATGGAGACTAGGAATGACCAGATTCAGACACCAATTCCCACACCAACTAGATCGCCTAGGAAAGACTTCTCTTTGGATTATAAAAAAAATTAACCCCTTTATTTTCTATAAAACCCAACAGCTTCTTTCCTATTTTCACACACATATACACTTTTTATAAAAAACACACACTACAAACAATATCTCTCAAATTAATTCTGAGTGTTTATTTTTCGATGATACGGATGATGAAACGGAAGTGAATAGTTTACTCTCCTGTTTTTTAACATACTCTGCTTTGGTTAATCAAGCATCTAATCCTACAATCCAAAAATACCAATGAAGCTATATGCCTAGAGATCGTTACGGTGCTCATGACCGTCTAGTGCTAGCTTACTTTGCTAAAAAAACATTTTACAACGCCTATTTATTTCATAAACGATTCTGAATGAACCAATCGTTGTTCACTCGCATTGTTCGAGATTTGTCTGCTAACTGCCCTTATTTTCAAGAAGGGTGTGATGCTGTTGGAAAAGTTGGCATCTCTGCTTTAGTGAAGTGTACCCTGTGATTCGCCAACTAGCATACGCTGCTGTTCCAGATTCTCTAGACGAATATTTACAAATCGGTGAAAAAACTTCTCGTGATTGTTTGATGTATTTCTGTAACGGGGTTATAGAGTTATATGGCGAGGAGTATTTGCGAAGGCCTATGCAAACTGACGTCGAAAAACTATACGCTTTTCACCAGAACAAACATGGGTTTCCTGGTACAATAGGCAGCATAAACTGTACAAAATGGTTGTGGGCTCAATGTCTACAAGCATATCGTGCTCAATTCAGTAGGGGTGATTCTGGGTCAGAACCATTCATATTGTTAGAAGCGGTTGCCTCACAAGATTTATGGATTTGGCACGCCTTCTTTGGTGTTGCAGGTTTGAACAATGACGTTAACGTTTTAAGTCAATCCCCTATTTTAAATGATCTTAAAGTAGGAAAAGCATCGGAGGTTCCATCCGGAGGAACAACATCGTGATATAAATGGGCCAAATTATCTTACTGAATGGATATATCCAGAATGGGCTGTGGCTTAATGAAGTCTCTATTTCGGTAGCCAGGTTCAAACATGATCGTGAAGCGAATAAAGATATAAGCAAAGCGCAATGAAGCAGCAGAAAAGATTGTGGAACGAGCGATTTTTTTGGCGTTGCTAATAGAAAACATTGGTCTTATGTATGAACTCTTGCCCGGTCTAGGAGTCTTAAAAGGATTACGCATTGATGATACACTTTGCATCTTATTTATATAATATGATTCGCAAAGAAAAGAAGGACAAATCTCTCCAGACTTTTATCAGAGGAAAACATCGTAAATGATGATCCGTAAGATCGGCACCAAGATTAGGCTTCGCTGTTATCAGAGAATTTACACGACGAAGAAACTCATCTTAATCTTAAAGCCGATCTAGTGGAACACATTTGGCATCAAACAAATGCAAACTAATTTACTGTAATTATTTATCTTCCGTAATTTTTTTTCCGTCTTTTCTTCCGTGTATTTTTATTTTTGTATTTTAGTTTGTAATGTTTAATTATTAATGTAATGTTTTTTTTTTAAAAATTTTTGTTCGGTCGCCTGTGCGGTCACCACTACGGGTGTTTGGTCACTGTGTGGTCTAGGAGAGAGAAAGGTGAGTTGGCGCTAACGTGGCGGTGTCCTCTGCGGTCACCACTACGTTTAGCCTAAGTGTATAATCACTTAGAGATAACAAATCCCACCAATTACAATTTACATTGTCTTTTGCCTTCTTATCTCATTTGCCTAAAACATCGCCCAATGGATGATCATTAGTACGCCAATAAAAAAACACACTAAAATCATCCGGATTCAATCGAACCAAAATAGTTTGGTTCGATTTGGTTTAGTTTTGTCCAGTTCGATTCATTTTGACTCGATAATCAACCCTATTTTGTTGCGTATTTAAAACATTTACTTCACCAATTACTCTATATACTATGGAGCAAATGTTTGACTTGGGCTCCCACTTTGGGCCGGCCCAAGTAGTTTTTTTAAGTTTAGTCTAACTCTTAGCCCATATGCTACAGTGCTTACATGACTTATCTCTCTTTCTTCGTACACCACCATCTCTTTGTTTCTTACACAAACACAACCACAAACTGTAAGTCACTGCCAAAACCCGTCAATCGCTACTAAAAACCATCAGCTACTTTCAAAAGCCTCTAAAAGAACAATGAGTTATAGAAAGCTATTCGCTGCAACCACTTTATGAAAATATAATAGGAAGCTATAATAGTTAAAAGTCAAAAAAGATAGTTACGTGCCAAGCACGTGCTAGAAGATTCAAACAGCAGATTTAGGTGGGAAAAATCTTAGTTACTAGTTGTTTTATTATAAAAAAAACTATGTTTTGTCACTTGAGTAGTTAAGTTAACATTTTGATTAAACACAAGCAGCTAGCTTCGCGAGGTTGCCAACGGGGGCTTAATTTCACACGCTTAACTAAGTGTTTCGCAAGGAAGGAGCTAGCACCCACATTCATAGTGCATTTCTAAACATATGACTAAAAGACATTAATAAATGAATGCTAAATTGGTATATAGACAAAGTATGAATGTCCCATTTGTTTGCTCCTGTAGCATGGTGGATGTTTTCTACCGGTTGGTTCAGACAATATGATCTTCCCTTTGGCTGCTTCGGATTCTATTTCACTGGCTGCTGCCATTGTTCTCCAACATAAATAGTAAATGAGATTAGTTTACAACAATGTAATGATGCAGTCGTTGTAGGACTTCTACACGAAGTTTTACAACTCCCTAGGCAGAGCACCTAATCGTTGTAGTAGTAGTATAGGCAAGGATTGGGGGTTGTTATCGTTCACTCGGGGAATAGGTTGGGAAGGTTTGATCACGGCCTAACAGAATTCTAAGGGTTTAGAGAGGATTATTTTTGTATTTTATGAAAGCAGTAAATCATATATTTGAGAGGTGGGTTTTGGTTTTAGCTAATAAACTAAATAATAACTACGCTAATGGTGATAACAATAAGATAAATGATTGTGTTTATTTAAGCATGGTATTATCCCTAGATTGCTTCGTCTAGTGTTGCTTGCTTTGTCACATCTTGTGATTATCTTGTAATTATTCCCTAGGTCATGAATGGAAAAAAATTTACACGAACCCGCCGTCTATTTAATATTCCGTTAAGGCAACGCACAAGTAAGGTAGTATGAAGACTATTACAAGGCCCCTAAGAGTATATTAAATGCATGTGAAATATATTAAGAGTGGATCAACCATATAAAGGGAAAGGTAGTATGAAGACTGTTACCTGATGGTATCCTTTCTACACAATCATGTTTTCCTAGACATGTCAACAGTGATACAGACAAAAGCTGGTTTTCTAAGACCTAACATGCATATCCATCACAAAAAGCAACACCACTAAGATCTACATTTTAATTTTTATACAATCATAAATAAACACAATAGAAGGTTTAGCTAAGCATGTTATAGTAAAGCAAGAACATAAATAAATCAGACAACACATAGATATATTGAATGATTAAATAAGCCTTACGTGATTAGAACATGAATTGAAGGAAGTACAATAGGGTTTTTAGGCCCTAAAATCATCCCTAACAAACAAACTAGGGTTCGTACCCTCTTTTTAGTCGTGACTCCGTCATGAAAGAGAATCTTCTAGATAATGGGCTGGGTCGTGTGCTCTGACGCCGTCGTGAGATATTGTGACGTCGTCTTGGTCTTTGTTGTGACGGCGTCACATTGAATCTGTGACGTCATCTCCAGCTTCTGAGAACCTTATCTTGAGAGATGTTGGTGTAGGTCCGTAGTCTTGTCCGTTTCTTCTCCAAATGAGCCCAAGTCACGTGTAATTCTTCCAAATGCCTTCCAAATGTGAAATACCTGAAAAGGAATGATTAAGTACCTATTTTGGGCATAAATGCACGATTTAGGGGGTTAAACGACCCCGAAAAAGTGTATAAAATGACACCTCATCAAATACCCTTACACTTGGGATTTGCTTGTCCTCAAGCAAATGGGCTTTTCTACCTAGACAATAACAATATGAGGGTCATTTTACCTAATCTTTAAAAGTATTTTACAACACAACCTTCAAGACCTCGTAATTAACAGCACAAAAAGTATATACTAGCACCTCACATAAGTGTTTGGGGATTCTCTCTTTCACTCGGTTGTATAATAAATTATAACATATGGGGGAAATGGAAAATCAACACTCATTACCAGTCATAGCATATAAATTACCATAAGCTTGGTAAAGGATTAAATCTCCACTACTAGGCGCAAGCATTATTCATTACTATCTAAGAGGTCTTTTAAAGGGTTGTGGGGTGTAGGTGTAAGATAACATACAATGGAAACGAAAACGGATAGGATATATTTGGGTGGCTTTGGGTGAATTTGGAGTGGAAGGGTTAGCTAATTATTTACACGAATACACTTTGGTATGGTTGCTAAGCCAAGACTCGAACAAAGATATACAAACTCTACACAACTATACATCAATCTCTTTCTTTTTCTTTTCTATTTTTTATATAACATAATACATCACTTGGGGTTTATAACACATACCCCTACACTTGAGCTTTTACATGCTTGATATTTACAATCTAACTAATGACCCCGTATTGAGTTTGGATCAAAATAAACATTGGTGTATCATGTGAAAATACATTATGGGGGTATTGACTTAACTTTTCTTCCCTATTCTTCCGCGAAATAAATACTACCATGAATCCCTGTAACACCCCCAAATTGGGTCGCAGCAGAATATGGATTGGGGATGGTACTTCATAGACCAATAACACAAGATATATATAAGAACGACCATTAAAAGCCATTTAAAACTGATACATTGGATTTAACAAATTATTTGTTACAAAAAGCCCGATGCTTAACTTGTCTACTTGTTCAAAATACAAAGATTTTCTAGCCCTAACAAAATATATAACAATGTAATGCGGACAAATACTTTAATGTATGCATCCCCAAATCAAAAACCACTATGTTTCCCCTTGCACCTCGTGCCTTATTGTTTCCACCTGAAAAAAAATATTGCTAAAGCAGTCAACATATTGTGTTGAGTGAATTTAATAGGTTATAAAATGTTTATTGTATAGACCGCCAAGATGTCCTAATGATAATGCAAACAGATGGAAACATCATTAAAATGTAATTACGTTTTCCTAAAGCTCATGGACACTGAAAGCTCGACATTTTTGAATGCAATATAAAATTGCAACATTGAGTGATAATGTTCTAACCCGCAAACATCTATGGTTTCGACATGGTTATACGTTCGTTGTCGCAAAACCGGCACAGTGGAGCATGACTCACCTGAAAGGGATGTCAATCCTCTAATAGGTTATATCTATAACATTCACGCTTACAACAGTATATTGACAGTTATGATAATTGGGCTCAGATAGGTTATCGCTTACTTAGTGCAAAACGTAATCGTAATGTAAAATGGTCTTCAATTGGTTCCAATGTTAAAAACATGCATTGTTTCTCACCCCAAAACTTGTAAATCCTTAAAATGTAAAAAGTGGGGCTAAGAACTCACCTTGAGTAATGAATATCAGATTATATCACAGAAAATGCGTCAGATAAACGCCAAATGCAACCTAATCCAATATAGGCCGTATAAGTACTAAGCACTTTGATTAACTACTACCATATATAATTCTATATAGCTACATCACCATCTAATCACATTTATGAAATCGTATTTATAAAGTTAAAACATTTATAAATATTTCCTTAGTAAAAACGACGTAACTTTATCGTTTTAAGCCCGTTTCTTACGTTTCTTATGTCCACGCTTTCGTATTAAGACATGTTATCTAAATATTACATTTTCATATTTTTAATCCTCTGGCGAACAGTGGTTTTTATTGTTCATGACAGTTTATAATTTTTTTTATAAACTTTAATTACCGTAAACTTGCGAAATTCATAACTCCTTCGTTATTGATCGAAAAATTATGATTCTTAATGTTTTGGAATCCTAAAAATATGTGTGATCTGAAAAAATAACCAACCTTATATATAATTAGTATTTTGTATCTTGTTTTTATAAAATTTATTTTATAAACCCGTTTATTATCGTATAACTTGTAAATTACGTATCTCCTTCGTTATCAATTGGTTTTTCGAGTTTCTTACCTTTTTGGAATCCTCATGGGATGTATTATTTTATTAAAATAAAAAATAAATAAGTTATTTATTCAAATTTGATTAGAATGTTTAACGTTTCTTGCTTAAAACATGTTTAAACCTAGTTTTCTAACTTTTAATCTTAACCATCTTGTTACAAGTCCATTACAATACTCATTATCACATGTCTTACATTCCTAAGGTCCTTAAGTCCATAATTGTCCAGAAATGTCCAAAAATCACAAGATCCATATGATTGTTACATACTTATTTGTTCATTAAAAATTTTCATAAGTATATCATTTTAGATTACTGTTTATATAACTTTTTACTATAACTAAAACCATACTTGTACATCACTTATACATCCATTATAACATGATATGAACATTAATACAACATATATAAAAGTTTACCAAATCATAAACAAGTGTAAAAATCCATATTTACAAGTGAACATGTTCTTAGATGGCGATTAACTACACAAACATTATTTATGCATAAAATCATGAAAACAAAGAGATTAAGAGTTTTAGGTAACCGTAATATGAAGTGTAGTGATGAACAAAGTGATCTAAACCCTTGTTTAGATGACAAACCCAAGCTTGAACACTTGAAACCTAATTCAAGTGAAACTCCTAATATTGCTTTCCTTTGTTTAACCCTTGTAAAGACCTAACTAAGCCTTCAAATCACCTTGGGATATCTTAGATATTATGTAGGAATGTATGTAAATGTTGTAAATAAATTTTGGTATAGATTTGGTATGTATTTGGGTTTGGTCGTGGGTTATGGAGGAAAAAGGGAGAGAACGGTAAAGTTTTTCATTGTAAAATGAGAGTGTATGAGTTCTATGTTACTTGCACTCTATACTTATTAACATGGACTAGTCAAAGACCTCTTGGAAATTCTAAGACACAAAGAGTGAAATAAGGAAGTCTCATGGTCAATTTCACTATTAGAGTTAGTAAGAAAAAAAGCATTTGGTTCCTAAAACTAGAGAACATCCCATGAAATCAAAGAGAGGTGTTTTGTAAGATATTTCTTTGTATCCATCTCTATGTATCCAGTTATATATGTATATATGTGATGTTATTTTGTAAATTTTGAGTATTGGGTATAATTGTGGGTATTTGTTGAAGCGTAGAAAAGTTTTGGTGGTTTCGGGTATACCTAAACGTATTTTATCGCGAAACGTAAACACTTTACGCAACCAATAAAAATAAAATGAACAAAGTTAATAATTATCCTCAAAATAATTACTTAACACTTACTTGATGTAAACATCTAATTGTTTGATGCCCGTTTACATTAAACGATAATTTTTAGCTTACGCGATTTAACTTAACGATTTCAATTTAAAAGCAAACGCGTACAATACTAAAAGTAAATAGTAAACTTATTGACGTCGTACAATGACCCTAAAACACGGGGTTTTATAATCCCAATCGTCCCAAAATTATATTTACAAGGATAAGGACTTAGCAACTGTGTACTCAAATAATTAACTTGGGTTAAACACAATAATGTACTATAAATGAGTATATACAGGGTAGGCTAAGGCTATTTGGGTGTAACGATTGGTTTAAGGATGACAATGCTCTTCATTAATAATATGGAATCCACCAGAGAATTACGAGAACCGTGAAAAAGGATAGGCTCGGAGGGTTGTACTAGGGGTATCATGCACTAAAGGTGAGTGCATGTCAAGGGTGTGGGATAATTATATGATCGATGTGACCATCATAACAATTACTGGTTTAAAACATGAGTTATTCCTAATGCCTCTTATCAAGCAAATTCTAATAATTACTATGCGGTCTCAGAATGCATCACAATAACAAGTTCTAGAATTTAATATACTACCGGTACACTCATATAATTTAATACCGATCTCAATGCTCTAGAAAAGGCGACAAAGACCACACGTACACATCCATAACGATGGAATAAATACATATGGACTGATCACTCTTAAATCAGAGAAGTTTTAAAAGGTATAAACTATCTTGGGCATCAATAATAGATACCCAAATTCCTAAAGATCTAAAGGCGAACCTCACATTTTTGGGGTGGAATTCTGAGGGTTTTTGTGCTAGTCATATAAATTCCTATCCATGAGACGCTATTAATACTCGGTTTTTGTCGGTATGTGTCATAAAAAAATTTAAATTTGGGTAAAAATTACCTATTATGCTATGTTTCAATATATTACCCATCATTTTAAGGACAAAGTAAATGGAAAATAAAAGAATAGTTTCTAAGGCTTATTTTCCCCCTACACTTAAGTTGAACATTGTCCCTAATGTTCTATAGAATTACCCGTGAAAACGAATAAAGGGAAAAGAAAACAAGGAAAAGAAACTAGTACTCCCCTGGTTTGCTTAATAATAGAGAAGAAACATGCGAAAACTGGTTAAATCATCCTCCAAGAATCATCCAATGAAATTTCATAAGAATTTCCAAGCTTCTTCTCATCAAATATAACCTGTAATCAAAGACAAAGACGACTACACCAAGCATAAAATGTGCGATAAACAAATATACATTATGAATTTATGGTTTGACTCGATAAAACAGTAAGGATAGGATGAGAGAATTGTTAAACTCATTAGGTTTTACAGGTTTATAACAGAAGAATACATATTTTAAATGTTATGCAAGTTTTGTTTTCAAAAATAATTAAAAACTTTTAGTTTTCTGGACCTGGGCGTTTGACGCCGTTGGGGTTGGTGTGACCCCGTCATAGGTGTCGTGGTGACGGCGTCGCATGTTAATCGTGACGCCGCCTCCACAGTATGTGAAAATGAATTTTTTGTTTTTGATGAAAAATTTCCTGCACTTGATTCCTGCACTTGATTCCATAAGTTAGTTTCTGTATAAAACCTGAGATTTAACAATTCAATCATATGCCTCGATACTGACGCGAATTAATCTAAACAACTCATTTAACATGTTTGAATTTTTGGCTTAAACGCCGGATAAGTTCCCCTACACTTATTGTTTGCAAAATACCTTTGATTGAAATTAAGACGAGGTCAAAGACAATACAAAGCATGATTACAAGATAATTCAAAAATAATAAAACAAATGGAAAAGAATTAAAACACACATGACACTCCTAATTACAGGAAAAGTAAATTGGGTTGCCTCCCAAGAAGCGGTTTTCTTTATTAACGAGTCTTGTAGCTAGACTCGAAGTCACACTACTCCTTAAGCTTGATGATACTTATGTGGTTGACTTTGAGTTTTTCAATTGTCTCCCTATCTCTTTTGTAACTATGTCCGAGATTCATGCAAGCCTTGTAATATCCTTTTCTCTTTTCAATGATATGCTTAAATCCTATTTTTCTAACATTTAAGCTATCCATGAAGAAAGCTTCAAACTTATCCTTTTCTAAGGGGGATACGAGATCTAATTCTTTTGTTCTTTGGGGCACCCTAAACACAACCTCATCGTTTTTCTGGGCAAACCTAATTAGTCCCAAGGACTCATCATAAGTGAGTTTATATGTTTGTGCGAAAGGTTTTCCTAGGACAACTTCACTTAAGCCACTATCAATGATGCTTCCCAGATCTTCTAAAATCATAAAGTCCACAACATAAACGAAACATCCAAAACATTACTAATTCCTCCATTCACATCTTCCATGGGGTTGAGTTTTCTCCTCATACTCCAATAATAACATCCATCCGGGTCCAAGAAATTTAGAGGGATTAAGGTTATTGAGATTTTTCGACCTGCACATGCCCAATGTTGCTTGGTAATCTTAAGGTAGTGAGGAGCATCCTCCGTGAATGAAATCGCGGGGTTTATAGAAATATTGAGGGGATCGGGCCACACATAAGGTACTTATGGTAGGTTAGCTCATCTCTAGTTGGAAACGTGTCAAAGTATTCTACCGTCAGTCCTTTCGTTGTTGTCCCTTCACCATCATTGGGACTCTCATTTTGGGGTTCATCATCATCTCGTATGATCTCTGTCACACCCCGTCAAGGCAAAAACGCGAGGCGTAAACAAAATGTGAAAATCAGCCACAACCAATGGTGTCCTATATAAGAATACTAAAATGAAAACTAAAGTATAACAAAGACACAAAGTGTTAAACAATACCCAAAACCTAACGGTGTCTTTATTAATAAGAAAGAGGTCTCGTCAATAAATGACATGCAAAACATAATCCAAACAATTCATGCAAACGCATTTATTCAAACAGAAAGCATAAATAAACTCCAAGCATCCTACGGTCTCTTCTAGCCACTTCGCTCTATCTTAGCACCATTAAGCTCACCTGAAAATGATGCTTAAAACGTCAACATAAAGTTGTGAGCGAGAATCGATAGGTTACGACATACAACATATCCGAAATAAACTTTAAATTAGCCTCAGGCAATTACCAAAACAATTCATGACAACAGATAACAACAACGGGACGGAACGTGCCCACGATCCACAATCATATCAACTACATATGTGCGCTACATGGCCTCATATTAGCTCACGCAGTCTTACCACCGTCACACCTCATTTTGCATATTGGGATCCATAATACCAAACATATCATATCGCAACACAACAGGACGGAACGTGCCCACGATCCAATACACATAACTACAGCAAGCTTAAAAACATTTTAACACGACAACAAGCATCATTCTCACCCCAAAATAACATGAGAAAAAGGGGCTATGAAACTCACATATGCTTAGCTTTCCAAAAGATTCCACAATAAGCATCATAAACAACTAGCAAATCTAACACAAAATAATCGTGTTACACGCTGCAAGCCCAAAAGATTAATGCACATGTATCAATCCTATAGATGGATGGTCTAAGTGTTTTTTAACCCATGGGTCACCCTGACACCATACCCAACTTTAACCACTTCATTAACAAGTTTCACTATTAGATCACAATTTGTTCCACAACTGCAGAATTTTAACGTGACTTAACGTACTCAAAACCTCTACTTACTGACCTCCATAATTCATATAAAAAATCACCTATGTTCATTTATGAGTATATTAACTACCTCATGATTCCCAAGATCCATTTACATGCACAAGTACTCCTAAGAAAATCAAACTTCAAAACAGTCCTAATTCGGATATGATTGCACACTAAAAAGTTTGGACTTAAAAATCATACTTAGACTCCAAATCAGAAGCTCTCCTTTGGAGGATTTCTAATAGACACATAGAACTAAACTCTTGTAGAAGGGCTAAGATAAATTCAAATTTTAAGTGGGGGTTTTATACCTCGTAATCTGACCTAAATCTGACCCTTATTTACTGCTTTGACAACTTTTCTTACAACCACGTTTTGAATGCCTTCCCGACCTTAAAAACCTTCGAGGCTGGATGTTCTGAAAACTAGACTCTCTGAGCTACGTTATAGACACCGGAAACTTGACAAAAGCTATTACCATCATTGATAACAGCCGAACAACACAGACCTAAATTCTGTCATAATCTAAATCATTTTTTAACGCGATCCAAACCCTAATGAATACACCCATATAACGCGAAACCGCTTCAAATCACAGAAAATCCATTCCTTGTCACCAAAGTAAAGAAATGAAAAAAAAACTCCATAAAATCCAACACAAATCCAATCCCATTGAGATGATCACGCTCAATGGATTGATTATCCAATCTCACATATCCCACATAAACACATATTGGCACAAATAACACATAACCCATACATTGAAACAGATACATAAGTCAACACTAACGGTTTGACTAACCTGCTCAAGTCATGGTTGTCACAGTATCCCCTCCTTTAGGAAATCTCGTCCTGAGATTTAACCAAAAGGTTCAACTCTATCATTACCAAACAATTAATCGAGGATACTTATCTTTCAAGTAGTCCTCCCATACCCAGTGTTAACACAAAGTTACTCTTTGAATTCCAACTACTTTCCACAATATAGCTACTGCTAACCACTTTGCCTGCCCACAAAAGGGTACGCATAGCAGCATAACCGCTCCAAACGAAAAGAAACATCCAACTACCTGAACCTCGCCCGTCATCGAGGAGACTCGTCAAAAACCTTAAGTTGCGTAACAACGTCATTTACAACCCGGTCTCGCAACTCATCAAACAAGAACTGTCTTGAACCCAAGTTATAAGTTGTTAAAAGCCTAACGTTTTTGAAAAATCGGCTCGACTTCGAGTTGATTCATAAAATAACTTTAACCAAAATCACATAAACACATCTAAGGCATAATAAGGTCTACAAGAAACCTTACATACCGAACTTCAACTACAACTCCCAATGACCCCTTGCTCAACAAAAAAGTATGGATACTCAGTTTACCTAAAGTCCTAAAGACCTAGCTTCGAGCCCAAATGGACCTTAACTACCACCATATTTTTTTTTCTGCTACATTTTAACCTCATAACTTCATAGTCACTATTCTTAACAGGTTCCTCAACAAAACAAAGAATTTTGTCAACCTCGATCTCATCCAATGAACAGGCTGACTAGCATCCGCAAAGCACTACTTTAGGTTAGTACCCATGAACGTGTCATGTACTCCACTTTAATTCCCAGCATCACCCCCCCCTCTCAACCGATACGCTACAAGACCGATTCTTTCAAGAATCTCAAATGGCCCTACATACCTCGGTGCTAACTTACCCTTTTTCCCAAAGCGAATTACACCTTTCCAAGGCGACACTTTTAGCATAACCCGATCTCCTACCTCAAACTCTAACGGTTACGTCTATTATTCAGCATAGCTCTTTTGACGGTCTCTTGCCGCTTTGAGCTTTACTTTTATCGAACAACCACTTTATCAGTCGTCTCTTGAACCAACTCAGGTCCAATCAAACTACTTTCCCCAATCTCAGCCCATAAAACAGGCGACCTACACTTCCTTCCATACAATGCTTCAAACGGAGCACACCGAATGCTTAATTGATAACTACCACCAAAATCGATAACACATGCCCTCATTATATCTTCCAAAGTCTGACTCATACGTTCACTTTATCCATCCGCTTGAGGATGTTAAGCAGTATTCAAATCCAATCACCCACCGTTCTCAACACTTTCTGTAACGTCTGCCAAAACCACGAGGTAAATCATCCATCTCAATCTGAGTTAATCGTCACTAGAATTTCATTCCTTGCTATTATCTCATCAATATAACTCCTTGCCAACTTCACATCTTGAAATTTTCTTGTATAGCTAGAAAATGAGCTAACTTGGTCAGTCTATCGACCATCACCCAAATCACATCATACTCACTACTTTGATCTTGGAAATTTAGTGATAAAATCCATGGTGATTCTTTCTCATTTTCACTCAAGTATCTCAGGCTGTTGCAGCAAGCCAAAAGTCTTTGACATTGCAGTCTTCACCTCTTAAACAAGTCCGAAATTTGCTAACATAGATAGCTAATCCTTCTCTATTCATGGCCACCAATACATGTCTCCAAGGTTATAGTACTTCTTATCCGCTCCCGGATGTACCAAGTACCTTGATGGTCATGGGCCTCGACCATTCACTTCCTACCAATGGAACCTAAATACGATCCATAAAATACAAACTCTCATCTCCTTTTCTTTCCCGTTGATCTAAACCATGTAGTATTCTGCGAGTACGTTCTCTTGCTTGAACGCCTCACTTTGGGCTGTCAGTATCATTCCTCTTACTCCATACTGAATAGTCATAGCCATCGCTCGAACACGTCTAGGTTTCACTCGTTCCTTCCTACTTAACGCCTCAATCACCACATTTGCCTTTACCTGGATGGTAGCGAATTTCATACTCATACTTACTATACAGTTTAATCCATAAAGTACAACCATCATCTGCTCTCTTTTCCATTTGTTGGTCCAGGTCACGCAGCATTTCTGCTGGCGCGTTCTCTACCTTGGACGTCTCACTTGAAGTAGCCAATATCTTGTCCTTAACACTTGACTGGATAGTCATGGACATTGCTCTTACTCGTCTTAGTTTCACTCTCCCTTTCTACTCAACGCATCAACCACTACATTTGATTTATCGAAGCGTCACACAAATCATTCTTCAAAGTCTGGAAAGCCTCTTTTCGTTCTGCGCCCCACTCATACTTCTGATCCCTCTCAGTTAGGGAAGTAATGGGTTTAACAATCTTAGAAAAGTTTGCGATGAAACGTAGGTAAGTAACCTGCCAATCCTAAGAATAATCATATCTCGGATGGTGTCGTAGGTACTTCCCAATTCTTCACTGCCTCACACTAGTAACCTTAGCATACAACTTCTCCTTCCTCAGTAATTCCAACTCTAACTTCAAATGAACTCCATGCTCCTCTTTTTTTAACAAACGACACTGGTGCATCCCCATGGAAAATGACTAGGTCGTATGAAACCCTTGTCTTGCAACTCTCGAAGTTGTTCAGACAATTCTTGCATTTCCAAGGGTGCTAGACGATATGGAGACTTCGCAACTGACGTCGCTCCATGAACCAAATCTATGCGGAACTCAACTTGTCGTTGTGGTGGTCATCGACAAATCTTTGGAAACACATCAATAAATCTCGTACGACGGAAATATCACTCAATTTTGGTTCATCTACCTTTGTGTTCATTAAGGTTTTCACGACTCCTTGAGTACGTTCACCATGAACCTGAAGTATCTCATCACCTTCCAACGGTATCCTAACCACCTTCTCATGACATACTATCACAAACTTCCTTTTGGACAACCAGTCCATTCCCACAATGACATCAAAGCTTCCACGACTCAACGATATAACGAACTCCAATGGTTTTACGAACAATCGAATAGATACAAACGCATATCGAGTCAAAGGCCTAGAAGCCATATAGAGTTCCACATATGCAAATAGACGGTTGATCAAAGACATAAGAATCCCTTTGAAAGAAGGATCCTATATTGCATCGAGCGAAAACGCACGAACGAAAATCAAGCAAGTACCACACAAATAACACATAAAAAAATATCAATACGAGAAGACGACAATTCTTATACCAATTATCCGAACCCATTACACGAAAGACCAAATTATATAATGTTTTTATAGAAAAATCAATTAAAATTAAGAAAGTTCACTTTAAGAGTATAAAAATCGTTTTAAATAATAAATAAAATTGTCTTAAATTTAATTCTTTTATAAAATATAATTCTGTTTGTACATAAAAAAATCCTAGAGAGTGGATATCTAATGGTATATCTTACCTACCTCTATGAATCCACGTTAAACCAGCTTTTTAATAATAAAAAAAAATTTATAAAGCAATTCCAAAAATTTCATATCCTATTGTATAGACCATTTAAACATATTCTTTTTACAAAATCATTTTAAACCTAGTTTTTCTCAAACACTAACACAAATACATCCAAAGAGTTTTTATAATTAACATCAGTTATGAAATATGTTACTCCAACAAATGACACCAGAAAACCAACAGGGATCATAAAACACCGAACAGACTCCTAACCCACAATTCTATTGTTTTGAAAACGAAAAAAATACCAGAACCATATACTCAAAATAAAATCAAATCGAACTCGTACAAGAGAAAAAACTCATGCAATATGATATGTACCCAAAAGAAAGTAAGGTCATATCCAAAATAACGATCAACAGGAGCAAAACCTAAAAGCATCGATACTAACACTCGCTAACGGTTTACGAAAACCAAGGGATATCAAATAAGGGAGTAAGATCCACAAATATGTTAGGAACACTTTAGTGCTTAAAAGAAACCTTTGATACTCATACAAGTAATCAATACAATGAAAGAACTAACGAAACACGGCTATATCTGAAAAAGCAGATTTCGAACAACCAATATACATCAAGACGTCGAATAGGAAAATCAGGTATCCTTACTAACAAAGTACGATGAAGGGATGCTAAGCTTAGACTTAGAAAATGCGAACAAACAACCGAGCAAACGAACAACCTCTATAATAGCAATACTAGGTATCCGCAAATACTAGATAGAAAGGAAACTTACTATCTATACAACCAACATAACATCATCATCCAATTAGGGTAGAGAATAATTCTCTACCCCTACCATCATACTTACATGAATACCCATATCAAATAAAAAAAACATAATTTACACTACCATCTTACAACCAAACACAAATAAATGCAATCATGGTCACAAGTCTACGTGTGTGATGCCTTTATAATTATGTTGGCCACCATAATTATAAGTGCCTCCTTTCACACGTGTACTTACTTCCAAGATTACCCATATCAATCATAATTCACATATAAGCACATATACCACATTGCACATCTTAAACCACTCCAACTTAACACATAAAAGATGCTCCATCAAATAACTACTTACTTATATCAAATTGAAATCGAAACGACATAAAGGAACGAAAGTCTCGCAACGACTTCCAAAATACGAAATATCCGAAAGAAATAATCAATAACAACATGACGAGGTAAAGGACGGGATAAACTTATGCTGGGCCTCGCTTGGGTTTGACTTTGCCTCCGCAAGAATCACCCGACTCCGCGGGTCCAGCCCTATTACGCACATCCGACAAACGATCAACTATCCTATCTCCTTCGGTTCCACAAGAGGCTCCTTATAACGCTTAAGTCCAGTTGGGAAAACGGTTCCCCAACGAGACTTCTTACGGGTGGGGGAAAACATAACTAAAATACTAAGAAAGTAATACATATCATATCAGATAGTGGTAGGCAAAATAACTAAAATGACAACTTAGCAAAATATAAAATATATAAGCTATGCAAAAAAATAGAGGGGAAGCATAGCAGTTATAGCATTAAACACTTAAGCCCTAAATGCATCTACATGAAGGACCCCTAGGTTATAGTCTAGGCTTAACCACCTACTTCTCTATAACCAAAGGCTCTGATACCAATCTGTCACACCCCGCCAAGGCGGAAACACGAGGCGTAACATCATGGATATCATCACAACACAATGGTGTCAACAATAGAGAATCACTAAATGCATAACTAAATATAAAAGACACAATGTGTCATGACAATACCGAAAAACAAAAGAAACCACACGGCGTCTTGCATTAATGACAAAGGGTCTCATCAATACAAAGACATAAATGACTTACGAACCTAATAAAATCAAATAGCATTCAAAAGAATTCATGCATCAAACACGAACAAAACTCAGGAGCGAACTCCAAATGCATTCCTAACGGTCTTTCTAACCACTTCTTTTAGCCTTAACATCCTCATGATGCTCACCTGAAAATGATGCTTTAAAACGTCAACACAATGGTTGGTGAGAGTCATAGGTTTAAGACACATAACAAAACCTTTCAAACAATTGATGCGATTACTAAAACAATTCATAACAACCATACGTGTCTCGCAGTCCACGTATACATCACATCACTCATAAAAGGGTCATGGGTAGCTTACTACCCTCCGATCGGAACACAAAGTCAGTAGGTATTATTTCAACCCTTCAGTTGGATTTGATTGAGTAGTAAACACCTCTCCAACCGAACTCACATACCTTAAAACAACTCTAATTGATCACAAAGCCATGGAGCGTACCACATAAACGATTCTAATTGATCACAAAGCCATGGAGCGTATCACATCATAATCAATAACCATATAACACATAATCACAGCAACTAAAACATTTAAACTCATAGCATCATTTTCACCCCAAGAAAACATAAGAAAAAGGGGCTATGAAACTCACCTGATGCTAAAGCAATTCCCAAAATCCTCGCACACAGCTAAACAATAAAATAACACGTGTTACACGCTACTAAGCCCAAAAGCTTAAGCACATGTAACAATCATATGATAGATGTATAAGGTGTTTATTTACCCTTATGGGTCACCCCGACACCATGCCCAACATTTACCAATTTGTTTACACACTTTCTCAGTGTTCAACAATTTATCCGAAAACACAGAATTTTAGTGTCACTTTACTATTTTCTAAACCACCCCTACTGACCTTTATAAATTTTACCAAAAATCATAAGTTCAATATCATGAGTTTATTATCTCCATGATTTTTCCACTAGTTTATTCCACTCTTAAGTGCCCCAAATAAATTCAAACTTTTAACTACTCAGTTTCGGATCTGAACGAACACTAAAAAGTTTGGACCTAAAAAACATACTTAGACTGCAAATCAAAAGCTCTCCTTTGTTTTAATACACATAAAATAAACTCATGTAGGTTGGCTAATCTTGATTCAAATTTTAAGTGGGGGTTTTACACCCGTAAAACACACACATCTGACCCATTTTTCTTTTTGACACACATTCTCGTAACCAACATTTGAATGACTTCCGACTTAAAAACTTCGAGCCAATGTTCTGGAAACTAACTCTCTTGAGCTAACAACAAGACACTGTAAAACTTGACAAAAGCTTAATACCATCATCGAAATAATAGCTTACGACGAAGCCGTAACGCGCAGGAGAATTTGCGGGTCCCAGCAACTTAAATCAAAGTTCTAACGCAATTTAAACCCTAACACTCGCATCAAACTAACCCTAATCAAACCCTAATCATTATGACATAATTATAACTCATTAATTTCAGATTTAATGAAACCCTAATTATCCACCATATTAATTATTACATGATTAAAGATTAATAATTAACAAAGATTAATTAAAACTTACCTTAGAACTTGTTTTCTTCACAAAAGCAAAACCTAATTTTTTGTCTCCTTCTCTTCTCATGGATTCGGCCGAACTAAGCTATAGGGTGGGAAGAATTTTGTTTTTAGGAGTTATGGTATGATATTTATACACCTAGAGTCCTAGTTATGGTATAATTGTTTTTTCTTTTTTTTTCTTTTTAATCCAAACCGGCCGAATACCCTTTCTTTTCTTTTTTTTTATTTTATTTTTTTATTTATTTACTAATTACTTACTTATTAACATTACCTTAAGTTTTTATAAAAATCTAAGCTTATTTGCGTATACCTTTTTGCGTAAACGCAATTTACTAGACTTTTAAAATAAATAACTCTTCATTTTATTTCACCTAAAAATTCCCAAAAATAGAAATTTACATTTTTCTTAACCTAACCTTTCCTTAAATCACTAACACAAATATACGTATACGTAATAATACTTACACAATAAATCACGAAAACGCTTAAATCTCTAAATCATTTCCTTGTCACCCAAAAGTGAACGAAATGAATTCAACCAATTTCACCACTATTCTAATCTCATTGAGATGATCACACTCAATAGATTGATTACCAATTTCCCACATAATCCACATAAACCATACATTGCAACAGATACATAAGTCAACACTAACGGTTTGACTAACTTGCTCAAGTCATGGTTGTCACATTATCCCCTCCTTTAGGAAATCTCGTCCCGAGATTTAACCAAAAGGTTCAACTCTATCATTACCAAACAATTAATCAAGGATGCTTATCTTTCAAGTAGTCCTCCCATACCCATGTTAACTCAAAGTTACACATTGAATTCCAACTATCTTTTACAAAATATCTTACTGTCAATAATTGCCTGCCTACACAAATGTTCGCATAGCAGCATAACCACTCCAAACGAAAAGATCAACCAACTACCGAACCTCGCCCGTCATCGAGGAAATTCGTCAAAAACCTTAAGTTGACGACACTGGTGCTCCTCACGGAAAAAGACTAGGTCGTAATAAACCCTTGTTTGCAAACTCTCGAAGATGTACAGATCAATTCTTGCATTTCCAATGGGTGCAAGAGATATGGAGACTGCAAACTGGCGTCGCTCCATGAACCAAAGTCTATGCAGAAATTAACTTGTCGTCGTTGTGTCATCGACAAATCTTTCAGAAAACACATCAATAAATTCTCGTACGATGGATATATCACTCCAATTTTTTGGTTCATCTACTTTGTGTTCACTAAGGATTCAACGACTCCTTGGAGTACTTCACCAGAACCTGAAGTATCTCATCACCTTCCAATGGTATTCGTAACCACCTTCCATGACATACTATCACAAAATTACTCCTTAGACCACCAGTTCCATGTTCCCACAATCAATCACATCAAAGCATCTACAATCAACGATATCAACGAACTCCAAGGGTTACAACAATCGAATAGGATAACAAATGAATATCGAGTCAAAGGCTAGAATGCATATAGGAGATTCCACATATGCAAGTAGACGTGGGTCAAATAACATAAGAATCCTTTGAAAAAAAATACGTACTATGCACCGAGTAAAAATTGCAATCGAAGAAAACCAACAAAGCCGTACCACGACAAATGAAACACATAAAAAAAATCAAGAACTAAGATGGAAATAACTTATAACCAATTATCGACTTTACTCGAAAGACCAAATTAAATAATGTTTTTATAAAAATCGATTTAAATTAAGAAAGTCACTTTAAGTATAAAATCATTTTAAATAATAATGAAATTGTCTTAAATGTAATCTTTGAAAAATTCATTCTGTTGTCATAAAAAATCCCTAGAGATGGATAATCTAAGGGTGTATCGAACCTTACCACTATGAATCACATTAAACCAGCTTTTTATAATAAAAAAATATTTATTTAAAAACCACTAAACAATTTTCATATGCTATTTGGCATAGACCATTTAAACATATTCTTATTTACAAAGATCATTTTAAAACACGTTTTTCTCAACAACTAACCACAAAACACTTCAAAAGGACTTTTATAATTAGACATCAATTATGAATTATGTTACTCAAACAAAATACACCATAATACCAAAAGGGACCGTAAAACACCGTACAAACCCTAACACAATTCTATTGTTTGAAAACGAAAGAAAATACTAGGAACCGTATACTCAAAATAAAATCAAACGAACTCGTACAAAAAAACTCTTGCAAAGAAGTTATCCGCAAACCCAAAAGAAACGTAAGGTCTTATCCAAAATAACGATCAACATGAACAAACCATAAAAACATCGATACTAACACGTCGCCAACGGGTTACGAACACCAAGGGATATACAAAGAAGTGAGAAAATATCCAACACTAATGAGTTTAAACAAATAGGCTTAAAAGAAACCTTTGATACTCATACGAGTAATCAATGCAACGAAAGAACTAACAAAACGCGCCTATATCTAAAAGACTCAAAGCCCCGTAACAACCAATATACATCGAAACGTCGAATACAAAAATCGTGTATCCTTACTAACAAAGTACATGTAGGTGGAATGCTAAGTCTAAGACTTAGGAAATCCAAACAAACAACCGAGCAAACAAGCAACCTCTATAATAGCAATACTAGGTATCCGCAAATACCAGATAGCAGGGAAACTTACTATCTATACAACTCATCTTAACATATCCTCCAATTAAGGTAAGAGAATAATTCTCTACCCATACTACTATCCTTATCATGAATACACATATCAATAAAAAACATTTACACTACCATCTTATAACCAAACACAGATAAATGCAATCATGGTCATAAGTCTACATGTGTGATGCCTTTATAATTATGTTGGCCACCATAATTATAGTGCCAACCTTTCATAACGTGTCAAATTAACTTACTTCCAAGATTACCCATATCAATCATAATTCACATATAAGCACATATACCACATTGCACATCTTAAACCACTCCAACTTAACACATAAAAGATGCTCCATCAAATAACTACTTACTTATATCAAATTGAAATCAAAACGACATAAAGGAACGAAAGTCTCGCAACGACTTCCAAAATACAAAATATCCAAAAGAAATAATTAATAACAACATGACAAGGTAAAGGACGGGATAAACTTATGTTGGGCCTCGCTTGGGTTTGACTTCCTCCGCAAGAAATCACTCACAAACCGCGAGTCCAGCCTATTACCGCACAACGACAAACGATCAAACTATCCTATCTCATTCGGTCAAACCACAAGAGTCTCCTTATAACTCTTAAGTTCCAGTTTGGGAAAATGATTCCCCAACGAACTTTATAACGGGGTTGGGGAAAACTAACTAAAAATACGTAAGGAAAGATAAAACATAACATACAGATAGTGGAAGGTAAAATAACTAAATGACAACATAGCAAAAATATAAAAATATAAGCTATTGCAAAAAAATAGCGGGGAATCATAGCAAGTTTATCATTAAACACTTAAGCCCTAAATGCATCTACATGAAGGACCCCTAGGTTATAGTCTAGGCTCAACCACCTACTTCTCTATAACCAAAGGCTCTGATACCAATCTGTCATACCCTGCCAAGGCGTAAACACGAGGCGTAACATCATGGATATCATCACAACAAATAGAGTCAATAATAAGAATCAACATATAATGCATCACTAATATTAAAAGACACCATGTGTCATGACAATACTGAAAAAAACAAAAGAAAAAACCGCACGGCGTCCCCCCCTTGTATATAATGACAAAGGGACTCAATCAATACAAAGCATAAAATGACTTAACGAACCTAATAAAATCAATAGCAATCAAAAAGAATCCATGCAACAAACACGAACACAACTCGGAGCAAACTCCAAATGCATACCTACGGTCTTTCTAGCCACTTCTTTTTAGCCTTAAACAACCACAGTGAAAATCTCACCTGAAAATGATGCTTTAAAAAAGTCAACACAATGGTTGGTGAGAGTCATAGGTTTAAGACACATAACAAAACCATACAACAATTGTTTAGCGGATTACTCAAAACAATATCATAACAACCATACGTGTCTCGCAGATCCACTTATAACATTACAATCACTCACAAAAGGGTCAAGGTATCTCACTACCCATCCTCGATCCGGAACACAAAGTTAGTAGGATATTATTTCAACCCTTAAGTTGGATTTGATTGAGTAGTAAACACCACTCTCTAAACCAAACTCACATACCTCAAAACGCCTCCAACTTGAACACACAGGCAAAGCACATGGAAGCGTAACCACATAAAACCCTCTAATTGAACACAAAGCCATGGAGCGTACCACATAAACGACTCCAATTGAACACAAAGCCATGACGTACCACCTAAACGACTCCAATTGATCACAAAGCCATGGAGCGTATCACATCACAATCAATAACCATATAACACATAATCACAGCAACTAAAACATTTAAACTCGTAACATCATTTTCACCCCAAGTTACATGATTTAATGATAACTAATTAACAAAAGCTTAATTAAAACATACCTAAACCTTGATTCTTGAACAACAAATCACCAAGCTTGATCTTGAATAAATAAAAATCTTTTTTTTCTTTCTCTTGAATTCGACTGGTGTATAAAAAAATAAGGGATATGGGTTTGTATTTATAGTGTGGGGAAAATGATCTAGATAATTATCATATTAGAATCCTAATTATACTAAAATTAGTTTTTCCCTTAATTAGAGTCCTACTAGGATTGGGCTTTATTCTTTTTTTTTCTAAAATTCGTATTTACTATTCATGTATAAATTTTTTTTATCTTTTATTAGTTAATTAATTACCTTCAATACCTTAAGTTTTTATAAAAACCTAAGCTAATTTGGTAAACCATTTTGCTTATAAACTACTTTCTAAAAATAACTTTTCATTTCCAAATTCACTTTCTATATATGAAAAGTTTACTACCAACTTCCATATTTCAACCACATTATTCCTTTCCCATATCACACACTTCCTATAAACGCTTAATCCTTAAAACCAAGTATTGACATAGCAATGCATGCACACATCTTTCATATCCATTATCACCACACGTGAACGAATGGAATACTTAACACCAAACTCAAACACACTCAAAATGAGATGCCCATACACCTCAAAATGATATCAAGCACATAATTAACTCACTTAGCCCACATAAATTCACATAGCACAACACTTACACACATAAAAATGAACTCTTAGCCATTTCTAAAGGTTTAAACTAACCTGCTCAAATCACGGTTGTCACAAATGCCCCGTGTAGATGTCAACCCGTAACATCCCAAATCCAACATGATATACGTCTGTTAGTTCAATCCGTCGAACTAGTGAGCGCTACTCACCCAAACGGGGATGTCAATCCCAAATAGATCTATTTATAACACTCGCGCTTACACAATGTAATTAACAGTTCATGATAATGGACAGTGTGGATTCTTGTTACTTAGGCACGCTACGTAATTATTGTATCAATGGAAAGTGTTGTACTTGTGTCCTTTTGTAAAATGAGCAATGTATTTCTCCGCGAGATATGAGTATGAAAATGAATATGTAATTGAGTTTGTAAATGAGTATAAGTATGAGTATGTAAACAAGTATGTGAAAGAACATGTAAAAGAATTTGTAATCGAGTATGTAAACAAGTAAGTAAACAAGTTGTAATGAGCATGTATTCTCCCTCGAGATTTGCAAAGTAATTGTTAAACAAGTGAAAGTGGGGCTATAAACTCACCTCTAGTGAAATGAATTGATTATATAAATCAAGTAAGTGAAACGTCTCGTGAAATCCGAATGCAACCTAATTAATTATAGGCCGTATGAGTATAATGTATTTAATATAAATACCACAATATAAATTATAGAGTTATATCACCACCTAATAGTTTTTGTTTAATTTATAAAAATCGAAACCATATTTAAATCGTACTTGTTAAATAAATGTTTAAGTATTTGTATCCGTAAAGTAAAATATTATTGTTGTCCAACAATTGATTATTTGTTAATAATACTTGATTTAATATCTTTATTGTTTATATAATGATATTATATAAATAGTTTAATTGTTTTATAAAATAATATTTATAAAGTTAAAAATGTATATAAATATTATATAAGTACTACTACATTATTTTTTAATATTTTTATAGCCCAAACGGACCCGAAAACACTCTTAAACCACTTTTTATATTTCTAACAGTTTTGTTGTGTTTTTATAAAAATGCAGAAAATTGTTTATAAAAATTAATTAGCTTTTTTAAATTCTATTTATCAATCTTTAAAAACTCATAACTTACTCATTTTAACTCCGTTTCGCTTGTTCTTTATATGTATGAAATCGTGACGAGATAAACTATCAAAATAAAATACTCACAGATTTTATAAAAATTTGTGTCGGAACAGTAAGTTCAAATTGTTATTATAAAACTATTTTTATATATTTAATCTTGCGAAAATCGTATCTCTTTCGTTTTAATTCCGTTTCCAACGTTCTTTATATCCACGGGTTCCTATTGAAATGATCTATCATCATAAAATATTTATATATTTTTATCAGATTCAAACAGTAACATTTTCTATAAAATAAATTTTATAAAAACACTTTTATATATTTAATTATCATAATCTCGTAAAATTCACAACTCCTTCGTTATAGCTCCGTTTTTTGAGTTCCTTATATGCACGGATTCCTCATGAAATGTACTATTAAATCAAAAGAGTATATAATTTATAAAAATTTATGGGTTAACAGTATATACAAACTGTTTGAAATATAGTTTTATAAAATTTGTTTTATAAACTTTTAACATAATTAAATTATTATAAGTCCTCTAATTTAATTAATAACACATCTTGTGTATACTTTATGTCCTCATATTTATGTCTATTAACTTGTATCCAAAAGTCCCAATGAAATGTCCTAACCAATTATTTATTTATAAACTTTATAAATAACTTTTAACCATTAATTTATCAAATAACTTTATAAATTAATTAACACTTGAATAACATCAAATAAAATATATTCTTGCATCTAACATATTTTAAACATCATTTCATCATAGTTAAATATATATTCGATTTATGAATATGCTTGTTCTTATTTTATAACTTATAAAATAAATCCTAGATGGTGATTAACATTATAACAATTATATAAATATGAAAATGAATAATTAAAAAAGATTAAGGTTTATGTTAGACCTTGAGAGAATGGATGAAAATGATACACAAATCAAACCCAAGTATTTAACCCTAAATACTTATCAAGAAAACCCTAATTTCCTTTGAATACACCCTTGTTCAAATTAATACCCAAACTTTCAAATCACCTTGATACACCTTATATATTATATCTAAGAACACTTGTATGCTTATAACCTTGCTAAAATCAAAACTATGGAAACCCAAATTGTGTATTTTGAGCCGTGAGTTTAGTTAGAGAAAAAATTTTAATTTTTCTAGCAAGTGAAATAAGTGTGAATGAGGCTTACATTGACCTCCTATTTATAGTGAAAGACTTGTCTAGTTTTCTAAGTAATACCATGGATTAGGAAGTGGTTTAGTGGTATGAGTACAAAGTGTGTAAGGTGCTCTCTTCCTCCCTAGGTATTAGAAGTGACATTAGTGGAGAAATTGATTTATCCTTGTGTTTTATTTCTTGTATATCCGGCCTCATAGTTTATAAGAGTAGAAATTATTTAATTTTTGTGTATTCGGTATAAAAGTGGGTATTTGTTGAAGTATAGATGGGTATTGGTGCTTCCGTTCATGCATAAATGTAATTTATCGCGAAACGTAAACGTTTTACGTAACCAATAAAAATAAAAAGTGAAAAGTTATAAAATATCTTCGTAATGATTATATAACACTTACTTGACATAAACTTTTATTTGTTTGATGACGGTTTACGTTGAATGATGATTTTTGGTTTATGCGATTTAACTAAACGGTTGAAATTAAAAGTAAACGCGTAAATATTTAAAATGAATAATTGGATATTTATTGACGTAAAATGATGTGAAAATGCGGATTTTTACAAAAAACCCACTATTATGATAGTTTAGATTTGGGACCCGAATACAAGCATGATGAAAATGTATGCAGAGCCATTCGAAGCTTGATAGCCATGAAGGCCAAAAGAAACAAAGGAGAAGTCACAAAAGAACGTGTGACTTCGAGTCTAGCTACAAGACTCATAAATAAAAAAAAGCGCTTCTTGGGAGGCAACCCAATGTTTAACTTTATCGCACATTAGGAGTGTCTTGTGTTTTAATTATTTTCATTTATTCTTTTATGTTTGAATTCATCATTTTGTAATCATGCTTTGCTTTGTCTTTAACCTCGCCTTAATTTCAATCAAAGGTATTTTGCAACAAAATAAGTGTAGGGGAAATATCCGGTTTTTAAGAACCAGTTCAAACATAATAAATAAATTGTTTAGATTAATTTGCGTCAATTTTGAGTCATATGATTGTATTGACTAATCTCAGGTTTCGTGTAGTAATTCATACAGGAAATAACTTATATAATCACGTGCAGGAAGTTTTTAAAAGAAAACAAAAAGAAAAGTTTGCTCAGAGGCTGGAGACGGCGTCAGGATTTATCTTGACGGCGTCGTCAGCCCAGCTACAGGAAAATTTAAAATATTTCAAGTTTTTTCCAAAAATAGTTTGTACAACATTTAAAATTTGTAATTCTTTTATAAACCTGCATAAACCTATGATTACATCATTACTCTCGTCCTATCTTTACTGCTTTCATAGAGTCAAAACCCTAAACTCTCAATGTATATATCTATCCCGCCGATTTTATGCTTGGTGTAGTTGTCTTTGTCTTTGATTACAAGTTATATTTGATGAGAAGAAGCTTGGAAGTTCTTAGGAAGTTTTATTAGACGATTCTTAGAGGACGATTTAACTAGTTTTCGCATGTTTCTTCTTCATTATTGAGCAAACCAGGGGAGTACTAGTTTCTATTACTTGTTTTCTTTTCCTTTTATTCGTTCATACGGGTACTTCTATAGAACATTGGGCACAATGTTCAACTTAAGTGTAGGGGGAAATAAGCCTTAGAAACTATTCCTTCAATTGTCATTTGCTTGTTCCTTAAAATGATGGGTAATATACCGAAACATAGCATAAAAGGTAATTTTGACCCAAATTAAAAAAAATTATGACACATACCGACGAAAACCGAGTATTAATAGCGTCTCATGGATAGGAATGTATATGACTAGCACAAAAACCCTCAAAATTACACCCTAAAAATGTGATGTTCGCCTTTAGATCTATAGGAATTCGGGTATCCATTTTTGATACCCAAGATAATTTATACCTTTAGCTTTCTCGAGTTAAGGTTCGAATGCAGTCATATGTGTCTATTCCGTCGTTACGGATTTGTACGTATGGTTTTTGTCGCCTTTTCTGGAGCATTGGTATCTGTATTTGATGCGGTCGTCGTAGGAATTCAACACGAAGTTTTATAACTCCCTAGGCAGAGCACCTAATCGTTATAGTAGTAGTATAGGCAAGACTCGGGGGGTTGTTATCGTTCACTCGGGGAATAGGTTGGGAAGGCTTGATCAAGGTCTAACAGAATTCTAAGGGTTGAGAGAAGATTATTTTTGTGTTTTTATATTTTATGAAAGCATGTAAAATCATATATTTGAGAGATTGGTTGGTTTTAGCTATTAAACTAAATAATAATCTAAGCTACTGGTGATAATAATATAATGAAAGTTGTGTTTATTTAATCATGTATTACTCCCTAGATTGCTTCTCATAGTGTTGTTGCTTTGTCACACTTGTGATTATCTATGTAATTATTTCCTAAGTCATGAATGAATTACACGAACCCGCCGTCTATTTAATATTCCGTTAAGGCAACGCACAAGTAAGGTAGTATGAAGACTATTACAAGGCCCCTAAGAGTATATTAAATGCATTTGAAATATATTAAGAGTAGATCAACCATATAAGGGGCAAGGTAGTATGAAGACTGTTACCCGATGGTATCTTTTCTACACAATCATGTTTTCCTAGACATATCAAAGCTGGTTTTCTAAGACCTAACATGCATATTCATCACAAGAAGCAACACCACTAAAATCTACATCCTAGGTTTCATACAATCATAAATAAACACAATAGAAGGTTTAGCCAAGCATGTTAAAGATAAAGCAAGAACATATAAGAATCACACAACAAGACATATTGAATGATTAAGATAGTCTTACTTGATTAAAACATGAATTGAAGGAAGTACAATAGGGTTTTGAGGCCCTAAAATCGTCCCTAACAGCTGCTAAACGAACTAGGGTTCGTCCCTTTCTTTTACTCTAAAGTTACACACTTAAAACCCTAAAAACAGATTTGTATATATAGGAAAATCGTTGTGACGGCGTCGCGTTTTAATCGTGACGCCGTCCTGAATAGAATATTCTAGATAATGGGCTTGGTCGTGCATTCTGACGCCGTCGTGGATTCTTGTGACGCCGTCTTGGTAAGAGTTGTGACGGCGTCACGTGTAATCTGTGACGCCGTCTCCAGCCGCTGAGAACATAATCTTGAGAGATGTTGGTGTAGGCCTGTAGTCTTGTCCGTTTCTTCTCCAAATGAGCCCAAGTCACGTGTATTTCCTTCAAATGCCTTCCAAATGCTAAATACCTGAAAATGAACGATTAAGTACCTATTTTGGGCATAAATGCACGATTTAGGGGGTTAAACGACCCTAAAAAAGTGTATAAAATGACACCTCATCAAATACCCCTACACTTGGGATTTGCTTCTAAATACCTGAAAATAAACGATTAAGTACCTATTTTGGGCATAAATGCACGATTTAGAGGGTTAAATGACCATAAAAATAGAATAAGAAATGACAACCTCATCAATACCTTGAACACTTGGGATTTGCTTGTCCTCAAGCAAATGGGCTTTTCTACCTAGACAATAGCAATATAAGGGTCATTTTACCTACTCTTTAAAAGTATTTTACAACCAACCGACTTAAAACCTCGTAACTAAAAGCAGCAGAAGATATATACCGCACCTCACAATAAGTTTTGTGATCTCTCTTCACTCGGATGTAGAATAAATAATAACATAAGGGGGAAATGGAAAATCAAACACTCATAAATTATAACATAAGGGGGAAATGGAAAATCAACACTCATTACATGTCATAGTATATAAATTACCATAGGCTTGGTAAAGGATCAAACCTCCACCGCTTAGGCGCAAGCATTATTCATTACTATCTAAGAGGTCTTTTAAAGGGTTGTAGGGTGTAGGTGTAAGATAACATATAATGGAAACGGAAATGGATAGGATACATTTGGGTGGCTTTGGGTGAATTTGGAGTGGAAGGGTTAGCTAATTATTTACACGAATACACTTTGGTTTGGTTGCTAAGCCAAGACTCGGACAAAGATATACAAACTCTACACAACTCTACATCAATCTCTTTCTTTTTCTTTTCTATTTTTCTCTTTTTTTTGAATGACATAATACATCATAACATGGGGTTTATAGCACATACCCCTACACTTGAGCTTTTACATGCTTGATATTTACAATCTAACTAATGACCCGATTTGAGGTGGATCAAAATAACCTGGAGATCATCTAACAAACGTATGGGGGTATTGACTTAACTTTTCTTCCCCATTCTTCCGCGAAATAAATACTACCATGAATCCCAATCGTCCCAAAACTGTATTTACAAGGATAAGGACTTAACCGTGTACTCAAATAATTAACTTGGGTTAAAACAATAATGTACTAAAAGTGAGTACATACAAGGTAGGCTAAGGCGATTTGGGTGTAACGATTGGTTTAAAGGCCAACAATGCTCTTCATTAATGATCTGGAATCCACCAGAAAATTACGAGAACCGTGAAAAAGGATAGGCTCGGAGGGTTGTACTAGGGGTATCCTGCACTAATAATGAGTGCATGGCAAGGGTGTGAGATAGTTATATGATCGGTGTGACCATCATAACAATTACAGGTTTAAAACATGGGTTAATCCTAATGCCTCTTATCAATAAAATCCTAATACTTACTATGCGGTCTCGGGATGCATCACAAAAACAAGTTCTAAAATTTAATATACTACCGGTATACTCATATAATTTAATACCGATCTCAATGCTCCAGAAAAGGCGACGAAGACCACACGTACACATCCGTAACGACGAAATAGACACATGTGACTACTCACTCCTTAACTCAAGAAGGCTAAAGGTATAAACTATCTTGGGTATCAATAATAGATACCCGAATTCCTAAAGATCTAAACTCATATTTTTTGGGTGGAATTCTGAGGGTTATTGTGCTAGTCATATAAATTAATATCCATGAGACGCTATTAATATTCGGTTTTCGTCGGTATGTGTCATAAATTTTTTTAAATTTGGGTAAAAATCAACTTTATGCTATGTTTTGATATATTACCCATCATTTTAAGGACAAAGCGAATGGCAAATGAAAGAATAGTTTCTAAGGCTTATTTCCCCCTACACTTAAGTTGACATTGTCCCCAATATTCTATAAGGTTACCCATAAAAACGAATTAAAGGGAAAAGAAAACAAGTTAAAGAAACTAGTACTCCCCTGTTTTGCTCAATAATGGAGAAGAAATATGCGATAACTGGGTAAATCATCCTCCAAGAATCATCCAATGAAAACATCCTAAGATCTTCCAAGCTTCTTCTCGTTAAATATAACCTGTAATAAAAAACAAAGACAACTATACCAAGCATAAAATATGCGATTTACAAATATACAATATGAAATTAGGGTTGACTCGATAAAGCAGTAAAGATAGGATGAGAGAATTGTTAATTTCATGGGTTTTGCAGGTTTATAACAGAAGAGTACATATTTTAAATGTTATGCAAGTTTTATTTTCAAAAATAATTAAAAACTTTAAGTTTTCTAGACCTGGGCGTTTGACGCCGTAAGGAAAATCCTGACCCCGTCACAAGTGTCATGGTGGCGGCATCGCCTGTAAATCGTGACGCCATCTCCACGTTCTGTGAAAATGAAATTTTTGTTTTTGATTAAAAACTTCCTGCACTTGATTCCATAAGTTAATTCTTGTACAAGTAGCTGCATAAAACCTGAGATTTGACAATTCAATCATATGACTCGAAACTGATGCGAATTAATCTAAACAACTTATTTTGCATGTTTGAATTTGGTTCTAAAAACTGAATAAATTCCCGTACACTTATTTTGTTGCAAAATGCCTTTGATTGCAAATAAGACGAAGTTGCAAACAAACAAAGCATGATTACAAACTAATTCAAACATAATAAAACAAACTATAAAGAATTAAAACACACAAGACACTCCTAATATGCGATAAAAGTAAATATTGGGTTGCCTCCCAAAAAACGCTTTTCTTTATATATGAGTCTTATAGCTAGACTCAAAGTCACACGTTCTTACGTGTCGTAGAAGTGGTCCTGGTCGATGATTTTCCTTGGACTTTCTATTTCGGAGAGTTTCCTAGTGGTGGGTATTGATTGTAGGGTTTTGGTAAACTCTTCTCCGTCGGGATCAATTAATCTAATCTTGGCATGCCATGCTCCATCTCCGTTTTTGGGCAGTTTGTCCTAATTAATTAGATTCTCAATTAAGCTTTTCGACTCCCACATATTAATCTTAAGGTTGATGGGTATGGATCCTAAGAACTCTACTATTCTTCTAAACATTAAGGTATCCTTAAAAGGATTGAGCTCGGCATCTCTAGCAATTTCCCATTCTTCGGGTAAATGGCAGTCTAAGAAGTCCTTCCTAGCATAATAAGGGGTTTGTGCGCCTACTCTTTCCGAGCGAGGTCATGGTTTGTATGATTCCCTTTTTCCAAGTGTGGTCCAATAAGGTGCTTCTTCCTCTCCTAAGTCAACTCCTTTTACTCCGAATACTGACCTAGTGATTCCTTCTCTTACCGCTATTTTGGCCATCCTACAATCTATAACAGCATTGGCGGTAGCTAAGAATCCTTTTCCCACTAGCAAAGGGGTTTCGGGGTCCTTCTTCATATCAATCACGCAGAAGTCATTTAATAGTTTTTGTTTTCCTATGTGGACCTCTACGTCTTTTACAATCCCAACGGGGTAGGATCTGGTTCCGTCAACCAATCCAAAGATATGATCAGTCTCTTCTAATAGTCTGATGTTAAGCTTTTTAAAGAGGTAAAATGAGATTATGTTTACGCACGATCCTGGATCAGCCAAGGTGTCGAAAGGTTTTGAGTCCTTTAATCTACAAGGTAGAGTGAATAGTCCAGGGTCTTCCATCTTTGCAGGTACTTCACCTTGGACAAATGCTGATCCATTTTTTCCTAGCTCTAAGTTCTCTACGTATTTATCTAATATATCGTTATAGATTAGAGCGTGAGCTAGGACTTTAAGAACCGGTAGGTTAAGATGTAAATCCTGGAATTCATCTTCAAGAGTTAGTTTGGGTACCTCTGGTTGATACGGTTCGATTTCAACCTCGGGTCCCTGCAGGCTTGTTTAGGAAATGGTTGCCTCTTTAAAATGTGCCTTGATAGCATTGATTGAGGTAGACGGGTGAGATGAGCATTGTAGGTCCATTGTTGGGTAAGAACAAGTAGACGAAACTAGATGAGTCCTTTGGGTTCTTGACCGTGTCGCTAGGTAGAGCTCCTGCTATTCGATCAGTGATGGCTTTCAACATTGTGTCGATTTTGTTGGTCATCTCACCTTGTTGTCATTTGAAATCAGCTTCAAACTTAGACAACCTGGCGTCTTGAGATGCCATGAAGTTAGATACCAATCCTTCTAGAATTGATTGATTGTTAAAGCTTTGAGGACGGTTATTGAAGGAACGGTTTGGGATTGAACCGTTGGGTTGGAACCGGTTAGGTGGGTTTGAAAAGTTATTTTGGGAATTTTAAGGTTGTCTCCACCTAAGGTTTGGGTGACTTCTACATGACAGATTGTAGGTGTCACTAATATTGTTTTGCTTGGGCTTGAAAGTATACCACTTACCTCCCGCTTCATCGATACGCGAGGATGCGTATTCAATAAAGGCTTGTTCGGGATCTTCTATGCAATACTGAGTGTCGTGAGGACCACTGCAGATCTCACATGAGGTAGTGACTTTGTTCACTTGGGTAGGTTGTATCAGAGCAAGATGAGCTTCCATCAAATGTTGGACTTGATTTCGAGCTTGATTAGACGGCAGTCGGATGTACTCGGGGCATATTAAGGCAAAGCGATTACCTTGACCGGCTTAGCGAAATCCTTTGGGTCGTTTCAACTTTCATTGTCATAGAGGGCGAGGTCCTTTAATAATGCCCATGATTCTTTGGCGTTTAGGTCACGAAGCTTACCACCGGCCGATTGGTCAATGGTTCATCTTATGACAGGATTGACATGGTCATAAAAAATTTAGACTTAAAGCCAAAGGTCTATGCCATGATGAGGGACTTTTTAGAGTAAGTCCTTGAAACGAGTCCATGGTTCGGATAAAGATTCTCCATGATGTTGTTGGAACATCAGGATATCGTTGTGGAGTTTTGCAGTCCTTCCCGATGGAAATAATTAAGCAAGGAATCTGGTAGTAAGATCCTCCCATGTGGTGATGGATCCTACTGGAAGACGTTCAAGCTAATTGCTAGCTTGATCGCGAAGGAAAAATTAAAATAAACACAGGTGTGTTCTTTCCCTATTTTCACCGTCAAGGTCAAGTGAGTCCACTAGTTTTAGGAAATCCTTGAGGATCCTCGGACCGAAGTCCGTAGAATGAGCATCCGTTTTGCACCAACCAGATGGTGTCAGATTAAAGAGGTACCATGTTGTTCCATACGAGGAGCTCAATGGTATTTCTATAGCCCTCGTGGCTAGGTTTGGAGTAGTCTCCATGGTGGTTGATGAGAATGAGTTACGAAACATATAACATAAAGAAAAGATAGACTACAAGAAAGCTAATATACGGAATTTAAAGTCTTGCCTGAAAGTATTCAAGTGAGTAGAACTAAGCTAAACTATGATCAAAACCTAACTATTCCCAGGCGACGGCGCCAAAAACTTGATGCGGTCATCGTAGGACTTCAACACGAAGTTTTACAACTCCCTAGGCAGAGCACCTAATCGTTGTAGTAGTAGTATAGGCAAAACTCGGGGGGTTGTTATCTTTCACTCGAGGAATAGGTTGGGAAGGCTTAATCAAGGTCTAACAGAATTCTAAGGGTTGAGAGAAGATTATTTTTGTGTTTTTATATTTTATGAAAGCAGGTAAATCATATGTTTGAGAGATTGGTTGGTTTTAGCTATTAAAATAAATAATAATCTAAGCTACTGGTGATAACAATAAAATAAAAGATTATGTTTATTTAATCATGTACTACTCCCTAGATTGCTTCTCCTAGTGTTGTTACTTTGTCACACTTGTGATGATCTATGTAATTATTTCCTAAGTCATGAATGAATTACATGAACCCGCCGTCTATTTAATATTC